>SJJU01000148.1:0-53553 GCA_012932125.1 Conopomorpha cramerella
AACCTTTGGAGTGCGGACGTGCATATATGCACAGTTACCGTTGCGTGCGGATGTGCATATTTGAACAGCCTCAACTGATTTTAGTTTACACCGAAATTTAAATTCTATTCCAATGTTTTGAGTTGAAATTACTTTGAACTGAAAGAGAATGAGTTAATTGACCACAGACAATATTCAATATTCATTCACCTATACATAATAAGAAAGATTGAACTCCATAAAATGTTGCGTCGTCATAGGTCTGACAGTAGATTCATTTTCAAAACTAAAAATATTTAGTTTTTTTGTAATAACCTGTTTGTGTTTTTGAATAAGGTCATAGTTTTGTTATTAAAAAATGCAATAAAAATGTATTAGACGAAAACAAATACAATAACTCCAATTTTATAGCACATTTCTAAGTCATGTCAGATATATGGGATTTTTTTTTCTGATCCGAATAATAAAATAAATAAAATATTAATTGCAAATATATTTTCCAAAATGATTTCCACTAAATCTGAACCTATCGAAACAATTAGTTGACTGTTATAACACAGAGTTATTATTGTATTTTTATCAACAAATTCTGTTACCTTTCTAACCCAGCGTCGGTAGTTCTCGAAAAATAGCCGCAGACGAACGGGGTCTAAGCTTGGGGGCGCTCCCGCATACCTAAAGTTAAATACCATTAAAAAGTAAAACATACATTTTGCTGCTTTGCATAAATACTGTCACTGCCAAAAAGGTATGTATGCTTATCAGACAAAATCCACTTGAATTTTGAAGATTTTGTACTTGCATATACACAGTACAGTACAGTACATTACATATTATCAAGACTGGATTACCTGTTGCTGTTTGGAGACATCATCTTTTTGATATTTATTTATAGCATTCTCAATAGAGTCCTTGAGAGCATCTTCTAAAGTATTTTGAGTATTTTCTTTATTATTGATCAAAAGTAAGCATGATTCAATAGTATCTTTCATATCACTGTTTGTTATACTTTCTTTTTTCATTAATTCTAATACTTCTGGATAGACCTTAAATATATTTAGTTTACTTAATGTTTCACATAATTTTATTAATTTTTCTGGTTTTTTATAGAAAAGCCAGCCAATAACTTGCAGATTGAGATTTAGATTATCTGCATTTTGCTCAGATATCCATGCTAATGTTTTACCAGACAGTAAAAGTGGGTCTTTCAAATCGAAATGGTCATCAAAGTATGGGTTTCTCAAATACCGTATCCTTATTTTAACTTCCTCAACCTTTGATTTTACTTCTTCCTTCACTTCTTGTTCAGGGTGTTTAAAACCAGATATATGTTTATAACATGCAAATTGGCACATACTGCCAGTAATTTTATTTGAATATTCTTCCTGCTTCATGTACAATGATGCAACAAAAGCAGCTTTTTCAAAATCATTTGATACTAGTAAATTGTCCAATAGAATATTAGCAGAGTAATCATCCAAAAAGATACCATAATTTAATGGATCATTTAACATTTCAAGTAATTCATCTATTCGGTTGAACTGTACATAATTCCTGACAGTAGCATGATGGGTGGATTCTAAAGTAACTCCAGTATCAGCTGAAAGTCTCAGTTTGTATAAGAGGTCTCGCAGTTCGTCAAGATAGTGTTGATCGTCTATCGCATTTGCGAACAAATCGACATCGATTGCACTAATTACACCTTTTTGTGTGTAATTTTGATCAATAGCCGGATAAAAATCATTGAGGTTAACCTTCTCCAACAAGGGCGAAGAACGATAGGAATTCCATGAATCAGTGCATCGATACTCGTTGGTTATGTACTGTTGAACTTGTACATTTAAAGGAATAAAGTTCTTTTTACGACTACAAAATCTAACAATTTTCAACATTTTAGCAACAAATCGGCAATGCTTTTCCTTTTTTCTGATTTGTCTTCAACGTCAATCAATCAATTCAACCCCCTGGTGTCCCCCACCTCACATGATTGAAAGTACTGTCATTATTTTATTTAGGATTATTGAGTTGAGCGAGGTCTGGGCCGATAGCCGAATTATTAAAGCTATAAAATAAAAAAAGCATTACTGACAATGACGACAGACAATTGACAGTGGTGACAGAGGATGGACACTGGCATATACAAAACATAACCTAGAAAATTAGAAATCTTAGACCAACTTGTGTTTGGTCAAATCCGAGCTATATTTTCAACTTTCTGTACTGCATTTATTTCAATAGAATAGAGCACATTATTTAAATACTATTGTTTTGACACACATCATGAATAACCTTTTAAAGTGTCTTTTTTTACCCAATAAACTTGTACCATTTGCCAATGTTCATACAAGTGCTGTGAATTTTGCCTGGACAAAATCTAAGGTTCCAACCAATTTTGTTAACCTTAATAATAAGATATATCCACCTCAACAAATCGGCGAAGAACCGAGACCTGCTGTAAGTATCATTGATCGCCTAAATTATACTTACTGTTGTGAAATGTACATGTTCATGACTATATTAATATATTGTTAACCTTACTTTATTTGTTAACTTTCAGTATGTTTGTCATCAAAAAACGAATCTGAAGTATAGTCCAGACAAATTGTGGTATGTGGCTTGCTTAGTTCGTGGTATGACAGTGGATGAGGCAGTTAAACAGTTAAGTTTTGTGAATAAAAAAGGAGCAGCATTTGTTAAAGAAGCGCTACTAGAAGCTCAAGAATTAGCAGTTTCTAAACACAATGTGGAGTTCAGAAGTAATTTGTGGGTTGGTAAGTAACTGTATTGAAAGTACTACCATCTAACCAAACCAAACATAATAGGTGATTTATAGGTATATAACCACTAATTCAATATCCTGTGTAATGTTGAACCTATCTGACACAAAAGGACTGCCAAACACCTTTAGAACTAATGTAATCAATTCTGAAATATATCACAATTCAATGGTACATTAGTATATTTGAGCAAAAATGTTTTTTTAATTGAGTCACTATTTCTTTGTAGCACTGTTGTACCATTTTGCCTAGGCACTCAATCAAGAGTAAGTTACCATTATGGGTGGGATTTTTATCATTAAGTGCATTCAAATTGTGGGTGAATAGGTACCTAATGAACAAGTGTGCTCCATCGTAGACCACATTGCTGCTTAACATCAGACAGGAAGGTGGTCAAATGCTTGTTCATTGTGATTAAAAAAAAAAATTCCTGTAAGTAAACTATTGGTCCCCTATCACTTCAAAAATCTGGTGAGTGGTAACTACACCTATATGAGTGGTCAGTCAAAAGCATAGAATAATGTAGCAATAAATTTATGTAATTGTACATTTATTTCCAGCTGAATCATTTGCCACAAAAGGGGCTGTGATTAAAGGCATAAGAAGACATGCCAGACGCAGGATGGGAGAGGTTCGGTACACATATTCACATTATTTTGTTCGGCTTGAAGAAGGTAAGCCACCAACTGATTACTACAAGAGGAACCTCTTGCCCCCACAGAAGCAATTAGAAGCATGGTTGGAAGGCATGAGAAAGCGGAAAATTATAAATTCATACTGAAGATGTCATTATATTAGATATTAATTAGAAAATGAGTGCTTCTTGTTCATACCAACAATACCTACCTTAAATCAGTTTGATTGTAGTGATCTATTTCATTAGAATCTATCTACAATGTGGTAGTAAGGTTACCTAGTTAAGAATTAAATAAAAATTTTAAATATAAAATGTATTTCCTTTCAAATGAAAATATAAGTGTAATAAAAATATTTATTACACAAAATTAATACAATTCACCATATAATTGAATGTTTGTTAGTTACACACATAGACTTAAAATCCATCTGCATATTCACACATTAAAAAAATATTTAGGGTAAGACAGTCTACTCTTGTGATTTTGTTTAACTCTGAAAGTAATCCTACTACTGAGACTAGAGGTTTTTTTTTTAAAGTAAGTACCTTACTTACATAGTTGTGGATCTACCAACCCAGTCAATCAGGTACTTTCGCCTTTTATTTTGTAGTTACCAACTTAAGAACAGGAATATTTAATCAATAATATTAGATATTAAAAAAAATGAAGTACTCATTAAAACCCGCATCTTCATCAAGGCAAGAATAACTCTGCTCACAAAGTTCTTAATTTTTCTTATAACATACAGCATTCATTCCATTTTACAACACTAGAATGGCACCACTCAAATTGAAATTTTTTTAACATATTAACTTATACTTTTTTAATTAATTGTTGAGCTGTACCGGTCTAAGGCCCAAATTATATTAGTGGTGTCATTCTGTTGGTGTCAAGTGGAAGGACCAACATAAAAATCCTAGCTCAAAACCATAGTGTAGAACTGGTGGCATTAAACAGCCAACAGTCATACTATATTTTGGAACATAATTTCATGTCCCCAGGATACTACTTTTTTTTTTTTTTTAGTCTCTATGAACAAGCGTTTGAATGATGGGTATGAAACCCCAAGGGATTGAGTAGAACCCAGAACAAAAAAAAGTATACAAGTATGATTGTTTAGTTAAATCTTATCATTAAAATACAAATCTTTATTATAATACCTCAACCTTTAATCCTAAATTACATCCTTACCTACCATAAGACAATTCTTCAAGAACAAAATATGTACAATGATGTAATGTCTTAGAAAATAGGTAAACATAGTAGTAGAAGACTTTTATTATATTAGGTACCTATGTAATTTCAATGGTTGATACAAAAATTATAGCACACATTTACTTACAACAATGAACTGTTTGTTTCACTTCATTGTAATTAATTAATTAAGTCATTAATATAATAATACATTACAAATATTAGGAGAACAGAATAAGTTTTCGTTCCATTCAAACTCCAAAATTCTTAGGTTCCTTTTTTTTGGGCACATACCCATAAAGAAATATAGATCCTATTACAAATACTGTGCCAGCAATAAACTGATAGGTCAGTTTAAAATCAAACAAATATATTGATACAATACAAATCAAAACAATAGCTACTGATGTAGCAAATCCTTTAAGAATGTTATCTGCATATTTAACAACCACTGCAACAATGAGTCCTCCAGCAGCTTGCAGTAATACCAGATACCAGACAAAGCCATCAAACCCTTTCAAGACATTTGTGCTTGTGCCTTCGTTTATCAAAAATGTGATGACAGCAATTGGTATTGAAATTAAACTTAGTTGAACATTTCTCATCCACACCTGAAAACAAAAATTGAGACCGTAGCAATATTCCAGAATTGTTACACATAGTCACCAGAGCCCAAACTAGAATACCCTGTACTATGGGTGCCAGAGGCTGATATAATTACATAAATACTTTTAAATACCCAGACGGACACAAGAAATGCCTCAGCTCATCACTTAAGCATTATGTTAAGAATGAAGTTAAAAATTATTCAGTTTCTTTTTCAAATGGCATTAAAGATCTACAAGATTATTATAATGTATTAATTTCCCATATATGCTAGGACCTAAAGTAAGAGACTGTCATGATAGGTTTTATTTATCTACCCAACTATGGATTTCAAATGTACAAATATGAATTACAAAAATGTGTATACTCACAGATATGTCAGATTCCTTGAGTACTTTTTCAAAGTAGATACCAGCAAAACCTGATATAAAACAGGCACCCAAAGCAGCACTGAATCCTAAAACTCTTGATTGATTTTTACTATCTGCAGTGTCACCTTCTGAAGATGAAAGCTGTACTAAGGCTACCCCAGCAGCTAGCATAGCCAGTGCAAGCCACTGCCATCGTTTTAGTACCCTCTTTAAGACTAACACAGCAAAAATTGCTGTTGTTAATAATTTCAATTGATATGTAACCTGAAAAGTGAGTTATATGTTTATAAATGCCACTGGAATAGAGATGAATATGGTAATTGGAAATCCTGCTGATATTATAAATGCAAAAGTTTTGATATATATACCTATATACTATTTTAAGGAAAATCTATGGTAGACATTTTCATTTAACTTTATATTATATAACTTATATATAAAAAAATCCAAAATTTACCATGGGAATGGGACAAACTGTAGATAATACCACAGGCGAACAACTAGTTAAAGTTTGGGGATAAATATTTTTTATTGAATGTACCTGATTTGTTGCAGCATCCAAATTAGCTGATGATACATATAGCAAATTATTTTGTATCACATAGAGAAAGGAAGGCACTCCCACTTTCAATGTATCTCGAAAATTAAGAACAACAGTTGTGTAAACAGTATTTGCAGCTTTTACAACACCTTTTGATTCCCATGTTACAAGGCCAAGACATATTATTAATTTAACTACTTCAGTCACCAACACAGCTGAAACATTATTTACACATAAGTTATCTATGTGACAGAAAGGTATTCTATTTAATTCATGGCCTTCACTATATCTTAGTGAATTAAAACATACCTGCTGATTTTGAAAACTTTTCTGGCACATTCCTTGTAGCAGCATAACGCATACTTATACCTAATGCACCATTTTGCAATGTCAATATCAAAAGACTTGCATATTTTAGGTAAACTGAAATAGAGAATCAGTTCTTTGTAATATTATAAAGTAGTATATAATGACTAAAAAATGTAGGTAATAATATTTGTATGAACTTACATAAAACTTTTCGCCGATTACCCGGTATCTCCGATTTTTTATCCATTGTCTCGTCGGATTCCCCGCGAATATTTACTGAATCTGGTTCTGCGACATCAAGTTTCATATGCTCTTCCAGCTCATCAGAGCTGCTGGGCTCGTCTGTACCGTTACTTATCTTTGCGTCAGGACTCATGAATAATGTTGTTACACCTGACCATTATAAAATAAGCAATCGAAAACCACGTTGCCAACCAACCAAAGTGATGTCTCTGTTAAACTTTGTTCATTACTTCGAAGACTGTATTGACGGAATCAAGGAAAAGAAAACAATAGCAATTTCTGTTAGCAACTTCAGAGTTCGATTCTGGCAGATTGCTTGCTTCAACGTCAACAGCATCTGTCAATGTCAACGTATGTCACAGGTGTCAGTACCTGAGGTCCTGAGGTCAGTACTGTACTGATTAATGTTTTTTAAACAATGACAGTAATGATAGTTCTCCGCCCGAAAATCTGTCAGAAAAACGTCAAAGAAAATTCCCCAATGGCATGGTCTGAGTCTGAGACAAAGAAAAAAACATTAATCAGTACTGACACCTATGACATACGTTGACATTGACAGATGCTGAACGTCAAAGAAAATTCCCCATCGGAAAATGACGTTTCGAAAAAAAAATACACAGTTGTTTTTCATTTAATCTATGTCACGTATACAAAAGTTACATTACAAGAGAAACAGCACAATAAAAAACATCAAATAAGAAATAGAATATAGACTAGTTGGACGTGGCAAATGCAAAAGGGCTCTGATTCAGCATGTGCTGGGGCCGACGACATAAAATTGACTGGCTGAATGGCTCATATACCTTTGCATTTTCGATTTGAACGACGTTAAGAGAAAATAAAACATTGATGTCAGATTGTCAGTCTAATACTTACGCAGACAGCGCCGCCGTCCAAGCCTTCGTTTGCAGAGATTTATTTGCTGCCTGCTTGTCTGCCCTACAAGTTACGTAATTTTTCTAACAAAAAATGGGAAAACATTTTGGTGAACTCGCTAAGATTCGTGGTCTAATCACGTATAAACTTTCACCTCATGAACAACGCGCGTATGCTGGTGCTATTTCCCATGGTATACCAAACCTTTTCAGAAGGTTCCGCGAGAATGTTTTCCGCGTAGCTCCTCGTAAGTATTTCTTCATTATTCCTGTCGAAATCAAAATTGTAAAGTAATACGTGAATAAGTGCACTTTTTAAACGATATTGTCCAGTAGTTATTTGTCCAGTTCTTATTGTAGACTTTACTTACAGGAAACATATTTATTTGATATACTCTTACTGATAGAAATCACTATTGACACACTATTTTTATACCCATGATGGGTGTTAATTGCATACATAACCAGTTTAACCTATATTAACATTTTATAGACAAAAGCAAAATATAACATTATCTTTCTATGGATCATAAAAAAAATATTTTATTTCCAGCGTTTATCATTGGATATTTGGTGTATGAAGGTGTTGAAAGGGAGCACCACCGACTTTCCCGCAAGAACCCTGCAGATTTCGCTAATGATCAATAATGAGTATGTGAAGACTAGAATACTTTAGATTAAAACAATGTAATTTACAAACTGGCATGTGCTACACTAAATATGATCAATAATGTTGCTGGTGTTTTCATTATATTTATTTATTATTGTTTTGTGTGAATATAAACAGAAATGAAATCTACCAAATGACATTACATGTTTTGACTCCTGCTATTCTGTAAATAATGCTAATGGGTCCTCATTTTGGCACTATTGGATCCAATCAATCAGATCAATGGATCACACTCCAATATCCCAATGTGTAGGTAGATTGGACTTGTTCAATGGAGCCAAGGTAATTCTAAATTCCAAAATAGCAAAATTACTGGAGTTCTGAAAAGATGATGGAGTATCTGATAAATATTTAGGAATACTAAATAGAATGATCAAAATCCTGAATAGGAAACAAAACCAAAGCAAAACATTGTCAAACAAGAAAGGAAAGGATGGTAGAGGGATGGGTGGGAAATTATAATTTAATTTTGTTGGAAGAAATAAATTTGAGCATATGGAGAGAATGGATGAAAGTCGATTGACGAAAGAGATTTATATGGGTGATGTAATGGGCCGGGTGAGTAGAGGTCGCCCCAGAAGGACATATAAAGACCAGATTGGTGATGTCCTGACCGAAGGTGGCGTGAAAAGTACACGAAACCGGAGGTCATGTATGAAAAGATGTATGAATGTAGATGAAGCGAAAGGGGTATGTCGGACCGTGACAAATGGAGATCTGTAGTCTCTGCCTACCCCTCTGGGAGACAGGCGTGAAGTGTATGTATGTATGTATGTATGTAAATAAATTTGAACATACATACATTGTGAATTAGGAATGTTGAATTAACAACATACATATACTTCACGCTTGTTTCCCAGAGGGGTAGGCAGAGACTACAGATCTCCATTTGTCATGGTCCTGACATGCCCCTTTTGTTCATCTACATTCATACAATTACATCTTTTCATACATGACCTCCAATTTCAAGTACTTTTCACACCACCGCCAGGACATCAACAATCTGGTTGATGTATGTCTATTCTGGGGCGACCTCTACTCATCCGGCCCATTACATCACCCATATAAATCTCCTTTGTCAACCAACTTCTCCATTCTCTCCATAGACCACATTAACAAACGGCATTGTTGCATTAACTTGGCTAAAACATTGGGGAGCAGCAGTTACCAAGTCCCATTCTGTTTTTTTTTTAATTAAAACAAACACGGTTTGTTTGGTATACAGTGTCTAGCTAGAACTGATATATTGCTGCAATACTACTTAATGAATCCGTGACGATAACGGCCATAGTCATGGCATTATATAAAGAGGCAGAATTCTTAAATACCTACCTATAGCTTCTGCAGTGAACATGGAGTTTTCTGGACAAGTTTTGTCAATATTAGATTTGGGGAAATGGATAGCAGCTCCAACATTAGAGAGTTCAGAACATTTAGATGCGTCCGTATAAAAATGGTGTCAATCAGGCTACCTATTGGATGGGGAGAGCATTGAATTCAGCATTTGCTGAAGGGGAGTTATTTGTCTATGCCTATACCACAAAAAGTACGAAGATTTCAAAAGAATATTCGAATATGGGAAGATTATCTCCACGAACAATAGGGGCATCATTTTCTACTTCCCCTAGCTTGCGATAACTCTTTAAAATTGGGGGAAAATCCTCACAGAAAGTAAATTCCGACCTGTTTGACAGTAATTACAGTTCTCCGCCCGAAAATCTGTCAAAAAAAGTCAAAGAAAATTCCCCATTAGAATAACAAACGTCAATAGAGTCCAAAATCCATCAGAAAAACCTTGTTTGATTAAGGGTTAATATCATGTTGTGGTAGCCTTTAATTAAGGCAACATCGAAGACCCCGAGCACTGCAATGGTCGTTGCTCGTCAATGTGAACAACTTTTACTAAGACGACAATGCGGAGAAAAGAAAAATAATGTTTTCGGGTCGTTCATACAAAATGGACAATTTTTTGCCTAGGGAGATGAACCCAACAACGTTTCTAAAGGTAAGGGATTTCCCTTACCCCACACGAGTTAATTTTAACTAAGTAAGATGGCAGCGACATCAAATCCGATCGTCTCGGAAACGGCTGTAACCCGAGACGTAAAAATGTTGATTGGATTTCAGCCTATATACTTATGTGTACTCGAGAGAGCATAGACAAGCGGGTTGTGCGCCTTCAAAAGGAAGACTAGTTCATGTTTTTTTTTATTAAAAATGCTTCAAGGGTTCCACTGGAGACACTTTAATGGAGTTATTAGGGAGTGAACTTACTATATTATTAATTAAATATAAATATTTTACAACAACACACACATTGCCTTCATCCCATGAAGTAGCTAAAGCACTTGTGTTATGGAAATCAGACACGAAATATACTTACTTAAATACTTTTTTTCTTTTAAATACATACTTATATAAATAAAACACCCAGACACATCCAACAAGTGCTTAAAAGCTCATCACCCAAGCACCTGTCAGCGGTGGGAATCGAACCCACGACCCTACGGAGCAGAGGCAGACATGCTGACCACTACACCAACGGGCCCGTCGAATTGTTTGAGCAATGTGGTCAGATAAGTGTTTTGGATGAGAGAGGTTAAGACGAGTTGTATAATTTGATAGGGATCGTCAGAGATTGTAGGACTATTTTTGGCATGTTGGAAAGCACAGACATTAGGGGAGGAGGATTACTAAAACTATTATATATATTTTTCCTCATAGCCAGAAGAAAGGGGGCTCTGGAATTTAGGCCGAAAACAGATTTTTGGGATGAAGAAAATTTTTGAGAAGGGAGTAAAAATATAGGGGCTTGAGCAGATGCCACTTCCGCAAAGAATTTAAAACATTTAGCAGTGTTTCTGGCAGCCTCCTCTTAAGAGGTGTTTTTCTCTGCCGTAGACTTTTTGACGATTTTTTGTCTGGATTGCTCCGGACAACTCTTGCTTGAAGCAGGGGAGTTGCCAGAGCAATACAAACCAACAACATATGCATGCAAGAAAAGAGTAATTTTCTGTAGTGTGGTTTTGACCACATTTCGCGCACCTAGGGTTAAGCGGCGGGATTCTTAGTCCATGGTTCTACCAACATTTTGGTTTGGTGTGACCAAATCGCAAGACAATTAAAACACTGCACAGTGGGACAAAGAGAAACAGGAAGGGAGGTATAGCAAGCAACAATACACTTGCTGGACTTGCGCAAGTTGCGCATCAAATGTGAGGACCACAGATTGGGATTGCTTGTACTCCACAACCGCTAGGTAGTTAATGCGCCTGACTTTGATTACCCTACCACAGCCATGAGGGGCATTAATATTTACAATTACCGTCCAATCTTTTGGTAGGTATATCTTTAATAACACCCATACGAGTGACATTAAAAAAAATACACTTCACGCCTTTTAATACCAAAGCGGGAATGACGTTTAATGTAGGGATATAGCTTATGAAACCCTTCACCGTCAATATTGCATTAATTACAAAACAGTTTGCGGCATCATCATCAGCCCATACTTGTCCACTGCTGGACATAGGCCTCTCCAATAGGGAAGAAAACGCAAAGCTGAATGCAGGTGGCGCTTTGTACGCTTGACCCATATGGACCAATGACAGTGAGGCAATCTGTCTCATGACCTTATAGTGACAATCGATCAACCAATCGTGCTGTTTTGGGTCAAGCTATACTAGCGCCATTAGTTCTGTTTTCGGCTTCTCGCATCCAGCTTCTGCCAGCCATCTTGCGTATATCATCAGTCCACCTTGCCTGAGGGCATCCTACACTCCGTTTGCCGAGACGCGGTCTTTGGGGTTTGCGGCATCAGTCGATTTAAATTAGACAAAAATCTTGGGTTAAATACGCTTGGTGAACCGTGGGTATTTGCTTAATAAGCAAGTGCCTCTGCCTACCCCGCTTTGGGATTAAAAGGCGTGAAGTGTATTTTTTTTTTAAATCTTGTTCATGCCTAAGTACCTCTTTGGATCTTTTTCTGCATATGAAACATGAACGAGGAAGGGTGCCTGGTCAGTAGATAAGTATTTAAACCGGCCAACTGAAACCTTCCCAGATTTCTGTGGTCTAGACGAGGATACCTCGTCCAGCGTGTCTAAATGTCTCTTCCGGACTACTGGTGAATCAATGCTACCATCATCGGTGTAGGCATTGGACAAAGATGAAAACGAAGGTTACCCGGTGGATCATCATCACCGTCCATAATCGGATGAGATGATCACAAACAACACACTGATACAGGAATAAGACACCGCGATTACAATTAAATGAGAAAAACACACCACGTCAAATCCCATCTCTGTAACTCTGACATGATAATACAGTCGTTGTCATAACAAATCTTATGCTATAATCCCTACTAATAGGTATTATAAATGCGAAAGTAATTCTGTCTGTCTGTTACGCTTTCCCGCTTAAACATCTGAACCGATTTTGATGAAATTTGGCACCTTTTATTGCGAAAAAAGGGATGAAGAGGTTGAAATAGGGGTTGAAAGTTTGTATGTGATGACTTAATTTTAAAAGATAAAACCATGAACTTTACGTACCTACTTATATTTAAGCACTTGATAAGAAATAATTATACATTTGTTCTAGCATTTTCAAATTTTTACCAGTGCAGTGTGGGGTGAAATAGGGGTTGAAAGTTTGTATGGGTGTTCGTCATTTTTTAAGATAAAACCATGAAACTTGCAACTGAGGTAGCTATACCATAACCTAATAGGGGTAGGTAGATGCACTTGCTGAGCGAATGCCCACGCTTCACCAAGCATATTTAACCCAACGGGACAGGGGGTCAGCCCATCGCCGTTATAGAATTCACACCTTGCGACGTGCCGGTTTTATCACGGTGTTGTCTTTCACCGTACGAGCGTTGCTCTCAAAAAGAGTCGCATTGTTACACGTCCAGTAGCCGGAGGCGAACCCGCGATTTCACGATTAAAAGTCAAGTATTCGACCAAGTGAATTACGGAAGGTCGTAAAAATAAGCATTTTTTAAACTTTAAGTCGCGAGCATAAGCTTGTACATATTAAAACATTAATTCAGAAGCTTACGAGTCTAGCTAGTAGTTCTTTTGTACCGGATGTAAGGTGGGAAACGCACATTTTAAATGTGGGTAGTTTTGTCTTTTAACTATCATTCTTTACGATAGAGGTGTCAGTTGTTTCGTCCTTTTTGCGGATTTTGTTATGTATGTTATGGAAGAGGACAGCCTCTATCGGACTTTCCAAAAGCACCGTGCACGAAATTTTAAAGCAAGATTTATTGCTGCATCCATACAGGATTCAAATTGTGCATGAGTTAAAGGAAAACGATTCTGAATTACGCACCACCTTCTGTAGGACGATGCTGGAAAGATTCCGTACGTTAAATATCGATTTTTTTTTCAGTGATGAGGCACATTTTCACCTTAATGGGCATGTTAATAAACAAAACTCACGTTATTGGTCTCCCAAAACAAGAAATCCTCGATTACGACATGAAAAACCTTTACACTGCCCTAGAGTTACAGTGTGGTGTGCCCTATCGGCGAACGGGATTATCAGGCCGTATTTTTTTAAGATTCGAGCGCTCGTGCAGTTAATGTAAACAGTGAGAATTATTGTCGTATCTAACAGAATTCTTGATACGTCAGCTACAAGCACATCCTTCGTACACATCTCACACTTGGTTCCAACAGGGTGGAGCGATTGCACATACTCCTAGCAGTGAATATCTCCTTCAATGAATATGCTTCGAGAACATTTTCCTCAAAAATTGATTAGCCGCTTCGGAGATATCCCCTGGCCACCCAGATGTCCAGATTTGACACCTCTCGATTTTTTTCTTTGGGGACATCTTAAATCTAAAGTTTACCAAAACAATCCAAGGTCTACTTATCCATATACATATTTCACCGCAAGTGTTACACTATGGATCGTTCCCAAGAGTGTTTGCAACGAAATGGACGACATTTGGAAGATGTAATCTTTAAAAAATAAAATCCGCATATGGATTCTTTGAATTAGTGAAAAAAAATGTTGATTTGAATTGGAATCATTACTTTTTTATTTACTTATCTTTGAAAATGTGCATCTGCCACCGGACACCCTGTAGTAAGTATGTTTCTCTATTTTTGTTTGTGTTAATTAAGATTTTTTTTCCAAAATTTACCTACTGGTAAGTATTTTTTACTATTTGAATGAGATATTTCGGTACGTTATTGACTGTACATTAATATAAATTTCTGTTAATTCGGATTATTACGAATTACCTATGTAAGAATATTTTCTTTCGCTACAGCCTTAGCGTACACAAAAGAAAACAAACCAAGAAAGGGAGAAATACAAGAATAGCGAGCTTTTTTTTTATCAAAGTGAATTTAATTGACGCGCCATAGGATCCTTGCCGGATCGTAATATAATATATAATAATTTTCTTTCAGGGCCCCTGATTCTCTTAGTTATGACAGATGGCGCTAGGGGTTCAAATGTCAACGAAATTACTAACTTCACGCAGTCCGTATTGAAGGCGACAGTAATTTTTTAATGTTTGTCTACATATTACTATTTATTATACATATTATAAGTGTCTGAAGTCTAAATAACACACCCAAATAATAAAAAACGCACTAAAACATAACTGAGTCACCCTGGATATCTACTAGCGACATCTAGATAAAAAACATTTGGAGTTTTTTTTTTTTTTTCTTCGTATTGGACCCAGGCTATATCAGCCCATTTGCCATTTGTCACATTAAATTCTTCATTGCAGTGTTGCAAACGGTAAAATTAGACTAATGTCATTTTAGTTTGACTACATATGTAATATAAAAGCGGGGAAATAAATCGCGAGAAAAGGATAATACGGATTGGGAAACGGGAATTTGGACATAGGATTAGTTGGGTAGGGTAATATAATATACATATGTATTCATCTAGATTTAATAAATTCCAAAATCTAAATACTAATAATAATACAATGTAGATAGATACTAATAGAAATATAGGTAATGCCATTTTAATACATATATAGCTACATAACTTTACAAAAAAAATATATAAAACACAAATAACTAATTAAAAAATTAAATTCTAATATTATTCAATATTAAGTATTCGGAAATAAAGGAATATATATTTGAATCATTGTTAATAAGTAAAGCAGGAATGTAAGTAGGAAAACTGATTTTATATTGCGCTAAAGACTCGAGAAAACGCGATCGATCATAAAGCGGGCACGCAAAAAATATGTGATTTATATCCTCCACGTCCCCGCACTCACAAAGATCACTGTTAATAATTCGGAACCTGGCAAGGTGCTTCTTGGTAGAGGTGTGCCCTAGTTTCATACGTATAATTGTGCTAATCACTCTTTTGCACAACGTAGAATCGTGAAACCACGGCTTAGTTTGTACTTGTTTTTGTATACTAAAATAATAGCTTCCTTTAGATTGATTGGAGTTTTGAATATCATGGTTCCACGTTTCATAAAGTTTTGATTTAGGTTTGTTAGATAAATCTTGAACGAATATAGTATTTGGATACATATCACCACAGTTTATAGCATCTTTGGCTAGATGATCTGCTCTGTCATTTCCTTTGATACCGCAGTGACTAGGTATCCAAATAAAATTGATATTGTAGCCTTTGGAAGTGCATATCATCAAGAGACTTCGGATAGAGAAAATTATACTAGACAAAGAACTTGTAAATGGAAATTTTTCCAATGCTTGGAGGGCACTCTTGGAATCAGACAAAATTAGAGCTTTTGTTAATTTTGCAAGAATCACATACTCAACAGCCTTGAATAAGCCATAGCACTCCCCTGTGTAGACCGAAGTTTCACAAGGGAGTTTGATTTTTTCTACTATTTTGTGTTGTTTGTGAAATACTCCTACTCCAACATTACCCGCAGGAGACAGTTTCGAGGCATCCGTATAAATCTCATGCCAATTTGGCCATCGTTTATGAATTATATAATTTAAGTCTTCATTAGCATTAATATCCGACTTTTGTACACCTACATCGAGAACTATGTTTGGAGATATCAAAAGAGACTCGAGCGTATTACAAAATAATGGTATCATTTTAAGGCTATCTACTGGAGCAGAAAGAGACTGCAAATGAATGTAACTATTTAGCAATGGAAAAGTTGGCTGTCTGCTGGTGGAATCATACAAAAGTTTTAGAGTATCAATTTTGTCAATAATCGGATGCTTTTCGTATTGGGCGCAACGGAAAAGGAATTTATCTGCTAAAAACTGTCTGCGAAGACTTAAAGCAGGCACGCCACACTCTACCTGAAGTGCATTAATAGGAGAAGTTTTCATTGCTCCTGCAATTATTCTTAAAGCTTTATTCTGTAACAGATCCAAATTCCGAAAAGCGGCTACATTCCCGGGTGAAATTAAAAATGTGCCGTAGTCTAAGATACTACGAATGACAGCGTTATATATGAGCTTTAAATAGAAAGGATGACTCCCCCACCAAATTCCTGACAAGCATCTCAAAATATTCAGGTGACGTTCACATTTCGCCAATATATAATCACAGTGTGCTATACCGTTTAATTTACTATCTAACACTACACCTAAATATTTGAAATGACTCCGCACTGGTATAGTTTGATTATTATATTGTATTATTATAGGAGGCGGGCATCGCTTTTTCGAGAAATTAACGACGCAGCTCTTTTGTGGAGACAGGCTTAGTCCGTTGATATTAAGCCAATTAGATATACTTATCAATGAGGTGTTAAGTGTTTCACTAGTCTCGTTTAGTGTTCCTTTACAAGAATATAAAACAATGTCATCGGCATATTGAAGGATGTTAGATGAGCCAACAGATCTAGCTAAATCATATGTGTATACATTATACAGTAAAGGACTTAAGACAGATCCTTGAGGTAAGCCTTTCCGGACAGTACGTGAAAATGTCTCTTCTCCTATTTGCAAATGTATACGTCTTTCGCACAGTGTACCTAATATAAAATTAGTAAAAAATGAAGGCACATTCAACATGTGTAGTTTTTGGGCTAGTATAGATATGATGACATTATCATACGCCGCATTAATATCAAGAAAACAGGCAACAAGGCATCGATTTAATGCAAAAGCAATATTTATGTCAGATACCAATAAGCTTAAACAGTCAAGGGTACCCTTACCTTTCCTAAAACCATACTGGGTACTGTCTAACAAACTATTGTGTTCTAAATACCACTCGAGTCTATTTTTGACTAAGTGTTCGGAAATTTTCAGTAAAACAGAGGACAAAACAATCGGCCTCAGCGCATTTGAATCGCCTAAAATTCTATCTGGCTTTAACAGTGGCAACACCATTTGTGTATGCCAAGAGGACGGAATGACACCTGTCACCATCATAGAATTTATCAGCTGTAAATAGTGAGAGAGGGTGCTATTGTTAAGTTTGGACAGAAAAATGTATGGGATTCCGTCTAAGCCCGGTGAAGTCTGTTTAGGATTTTTCAGGATGCCTTTTAGTTCTGATAAAGTGAACAGAGAATCTAATGTGCTATTATTGAATGTACATTGTGAAACTAAAGGTGGTAACGACACAGAAGGAGGAGCTAGCCTATCGAGAAATTCATTTGCAAGTCTTGGAGATAGGTCCTGAACTGAACTTCGTTCCTTGGACATTCCCAGTCTAAAACGTCGGATATTTCTCCAGACTTCGGATGCATTAATACCTGGATTAATGCTTTCGCAAAAGTTTTTCCAGCCATTACTTTTCTTCTGTTTAAATAGTTTCTTTGTTTCTCGGGTGACCTCTTCTAATTTATCAAAGTTTGATTGTGTCATGTCTCGACAGTAAATGATTTCAATCTCTTTTCGTTTTTTTATTGCTATAGTGCATTCATCATCCCACCAAGGGGGTGAAGGTATTTTACCTTCTTGGACATTTTTACAAGGAAAAATATCTTTAGCTGAATCTAATAAGCATGTAGAAAAATACTCCAACGAATTTTCGCCAGAGGTCGAAAGTGAATTTAATTTGGTTTCTACAGTCTCAGCAAATGTATTCCAATCTGCATTGGCCAATTTATAAGGGAGTAAAGGTTTTCGTTTTTTATTTGCTTTTTGATTAAATGGAAAATAAATAACTATTGGGAAGTGATCACTACCATGGGAAGACTGTAAAGTAAACCAAGTTAATTTAGGGGTTAGAGAGGGAGAACAAATTGATAAGTCTATTGCACTGATATTGTCGTTGGGACCTGTTCTGCGAGTAGGGGCACCTGAATTTAAGATGCATAAATTTAGTTTGTCTATGAGTTCCAATAACAGATCTCCATTTTTTGTAGAATAGGAGCATCCCCAAGCTTGATGATGGACATTTAAGTCCCCTAATACTATTATTGGTTTAGGTAAATCTTTTAATACTAAATCAATTTCGTTTATAATTGATGGTGATGGATGAGGTATGTACAGTGACACAAAGCAAATGTTATCTACAGTGATGGCAATGATGGAAAAATGATTACTATGTCTAATGGGTATATGTACAGGATGATAAGAATTTTTGACAAGTATGGCTACTCCACCATACCCGTCAGATCTGTCTTCTCGAAGACATGTGTAACCTGGAACTTTAAAACAGTATTCTGTTTTAAGCCAAGTTTCACAAAGTGCAAAAAGAAAAGGTCTATATTTATTCAACAAGTAAAAAATTTCTGACTTTTTAGAAATTGCGCTGCGGCAATTCCATTGCAGCACTACTGCAGGATCCATTTTTATTTATAATTAATCTTAATAAGTCTATTAGTGGAGCAACGTGGGACGGTATTTGGATGTTAGATTCAGCTAGGAAGGATAAAACCATATTGATAATGTCATTGAGGGAAGATGTTGGCTCAGCAGAGCTTAAAGGCCTGTTGAGAGCACAGCCATTGCCTGAAGGGCTTGACATTTGATACTCTTTATTTATATTTTTATGGAAATCATGGTCATATGACTGTTTTGTTATTTTCGGAGGAGGCTTGGGTTGAAGGAAAATTGTTTTCTTGTATGATGTATGGGTCACTTTATTTTTAGATGGTGTTGGGAATTGAGTTGCAGCGGGGAGGGCAGAAACAATATCAGCATATGGTCTAGATACTGGTTTATGGAGTTTTGATGCTTCGGAGTATGTTATAAAGTTATGAGCCATGGTAGACTTGATCTGCTTTTGTCTATCGAATTCTGGACAACATTTATTTGTGGCATAATGATTACCAGAACAATGAACACATGAAACATTATCCTCATCAACTTTGCATGATAATCCATTATGATCCTGCCCACATTTAAAACATACAGGTTTGGACCTACATTGAGTTTGAGTGTGGCCAAACCTACAACAATTGTAGCATTGTATAGTTGGGAAAATATACAGATCTACGGGTAGTGCATTGTAGCACATAAAAACTCTCTTTGGAAGAACCTGCCCATCAAAGGTTACAACAATTGTCTGAGATGGTTTCCATGTAGCCTCTCCATTAACAACAACCTTATAATTTATGCGTCGGATTTTGATAATTTTCCCACAGCCTACAGGAACAGAAATGTTATCCATAACTTCTTCTGGGGTCCATTCAGATGGCACTCCTTTTACAACTCCCATGCGAGTTACACTTGATGTGGGAATGAATGCTTTGTAATTAGATTCTGTTAGAAAACTATTATTCAGAAATGAGTTTGCCGCTTCAGCATTGGAAAAAGTTAATGATACTCTATTTCTACCTACGCGCTTGACGCTACCATCAATGATATTGCTTAGATTAATTTTCTTTAAGAATTTTCCGAATGCCACTGGATGAAGTGCTGTTCCATCATTAGAAGACAGAACTTGCTTTTGAACGTGGACTACAAATGGAGGTCTATCGGAGTTAGAGTAGATGGTTCTACCTATTGGAATACGAATATTAGTTGTCGAATCGCTAGGAACATCCATTGCACTAACAGATGTCCTTGTGGTTTGGGCGGGGACGGGGACGGGAACGGATTTGCCGTTTTTATTCGAATTATCACTTTCCGAACAAGCACAAATGTGATCAATCGCATCTTCATTGGTCTTGGATCGTTTCTTATGACAGGGCTTTCCATGCTTACATAATTTTCTGGAGCGAACTCTCTTACGAGTTCTGCCCACAGATGAATCCGTGTCTACGCTGGATTCGTACGTTACAGTAACGTAACTTTGTACATCCGGTACGGCTACAGCGCCGTCTCCTCCCCCTGGATCCAAAGGGTCCCCCATTGGGGCCCCAGGACTTATATATTAAATATACAAATTACAAATAAAAATACTTACCAAAGGATCGGCTAGTTTCTATATACTAAAAGTCAAATTAAAAGAACTACATACAATAATAAATATACACAACTAATCCAAAATTAATAAAAAGAATTACGCTGAACGAAAAAAAACACGACCGCCACGTTCGAGATTTCCCGCGCTTTTTTTCCATTTGGAGTTTGAAAATTCTTCATACTATCAATGTGTCAAGCTTGACTTCAATCAACCAGCGCGCACACGCATCTGTTTTGCCTTTGCCTCACAACAATAGGATTACTGTTTTGATTACACTTTCGAATCTTTCGATCCACCTCTAATATTGTTTGTTATGCTTTCACGTAATTATGTAGAAATAAACTATAGAGATAAAAATGACTACTGAAAAAGATCCACTTGTCAGTGAGCGATCGGGCACAGTTCGTGAAGTCGGAAATAACGCAATTTGGAGCTTATCATCATGCAAACCAGGTTTGATAGTAATATTATCATTTTCATCCTTCTTCCATTGGAAAACTGAAGAGATTAGTTTTTTGCCCTAGGCTATAGGTACACATGGGATGCCTAGTAAGTACTTAGGTGAATGTTTTTTAATCTATTTATTTAGGTGCATCTGTACATGACAATTTCAGCTCCATTGTACCCTAAGTCTTACATTTATTAAAAAAAATACTATACATATTAGGTTATTATCTAGGAAGCCTAGCCCCTCAATCTCAGGACACTTGAACCGAAGGAGGTTTCAACCTGAATGACACAAAGATAAAGAGGGCCTCCTCACAGAGTGGAGATAATAAAATAGAGTTATAAGTGCCAATCTTACATGTTCTGAGTGGTTCAGTTACATAACCCACAGGCGAACTCTTTTGTTTTATTTAATGTTAATATCATTTAGTGCCCTTGAGCTGTTCACCAGTCAAGTATGTATCCGGCCATCAAGCATTTGCTAAATTAGTATTAAGTCATATGTATGTTAAGTATACTTAGCAGTAAGCCTTGGCGATTTGAAAAGATGCCAGTTTCTTCCTGGTTCTTCTGGCCAGTAAAAGAAATTAATTCGAACCTGGGATGATTACTTTTGTTTTAAAGTCATAAATGACATTCATCAAGCTTTGTGTTATGCTACTGTATATCTGTATGTTATAGCACTTATAAAGATGAAATAAATGATTTTGACTTTGACTTGACAAAATTAACATTATAGTGTAGTATAAAGTCTTGTCTGGTTATCTCATTTCGGGCACATTCCCCTAAAAAGTGCTGTACATCATCTATTATACTGCAGTATTCACATTCCAGTGACCCAATCTTCTTCAAATTAAGAAAGCAAACTTGTTTAAAGGAATGTGTGCAGACCTTAATAAGTTTTTTAAGTGTAAGTGCCATAACAATATTTTCCAGTTTCAACTTTATACCCAAAAACCATGACACATGTGGAGGCTCACAGTTAATAGGTGAATGTTAGTTAACTCCTTGTGTCTCAGTGAATTGTGACTGATAGGCTTCAGTGGGCTTGCTAGGTCTATGAAAAGCTTTAAATGAAAGTGATTTTGACAAGTCTTGTATATAAACGGCCGTCACACATATATTTGGACAACCATAGAGACAAAACTTGTGATACAGAGGTTTAATAGAAAAATACAAAAATCTGAGTCCAGCCAACTTGAATTTACATAAAATCTTTGTTGCTGGCACTTCAGAATCTGATTAACAAGAGTGTTTTTAAATATGATTGCTTTAATCGCTTTGTGATGGCAATAACATTGAATTTATATGGTCAGTCTATGCAATTTTTGTGATCATCAAGTAATTTAACGAAAGTGATTTATATGGGTGATGTAAGGGGCCGGGTGAGTAGAGCCCAGAAGCACATATATCAACCAGATGGGTGATGTCTTGGCGGGTGGTGGGGTGACAAATATTTGAAACCAGAGATTATGTATGTAAAGACCGTGACCAAAGAAGATAAGGCTGTAGTTTATGAATTGTGATATTACATTCAAACTGAAGCAAATTGTTTTATATCTGAATGTAACTTATGGACCTTGACATTACAGGTTTTGGTGTAGATCAACTACGTGACAACTGTATGGATACCTACTGGCAGTCAGATGGTCAGTTGCCACATCAAGTGAATATTCAGTTCCAACGTAAAACCTTGGTGTCACATATTTATATCTACACAGACTATAAGCTTGATGAAAGCTACACACCAAGTAGAATCTGTATCCGAGCTGGAACACATTTTAATGATCTAAATGATATTGAAATGGTAGAGTTGATTGAACCAAGTGGTGAGTTTTTTTATTAAAATACTGATAAAATGGAATCAAGTCTCATTTGATGCATTTGCAATATGTGTCATTATGTAATGTGCAATATGTTACATTAATTGCAATATAAATATATATTGAAAATAACTGTCCTTTGTTTTGCCATAGGAAGTTGCTTTTGTACCCTGTATTGGAAGAAATACACCTATTAAACCTTCCCTGGACTTCCGCGAATAATTCAAGACCAAACATAGCCAAATCTGTCCAGTCATTCTCTAGTTTTAGCCAGACTAATGAACAGCAATTCATTTTTATATATAAGAAGATAGGTTAGAATAAGACTGTAGTATAAATATTTTTTTAATCTTGTTTCATTTTTATTGCAGGTTGGGAAATGATTCCTCTAAAGAATATAAATGACAGGCCAATAAGAGCATACATGATTCAGATCTCTGTTCTAAGCAACCACCAGAATGGCAGAGACACTCATATGAGACAAATTAAAGTACACTCTCCATGTGAACTAACATCACTTGATATGAATAAATTTAGAAATTTTTCAACTATTCAATTCCAGCAATATGCTACAATAAGATGATATTAATAATTACATGGTAATTTTTTTAAATGTTTATTAAAATATTTTGACATAAGTTTCTTTAGTATTATTTACATCAGTCAGAATCTTCGCTTTCTTCACTTGCTTGTGTTAACCATTCAAAGAACTTAACCAAAGATGTCTGACTGGCAATGGGGCTGTCATCTTTTTTTAAGTTTTCATACCAATTGGTCAAAGAGTCTTCTTCAATAACATCAAAATCGTAAAGCAAATGGATAACTTGCCCAGCTTTACCCTCTAGCCATTCATTATTTATGCAGCTATCCTGAAAATACAATTAAAATGACTTTTTACTAACTAATGTGTTGAGAAAAGAAATTATGATTGATAACAGGCATATTAAGTTGTAAATATCTCTACTCAGTGTCCAGTACCACTACTACAAACAAATACCAAATTGACAATGGTAATCACAAAGGAACAAATTGTCAGAACATAAACTGCAACATGCAGTGACCAGTGGCTGGACACTTTTTTAATTCATTATCTAAGTGTCTGTAGCATCACAAATTCTGAAGTAAGGATGTCGCATAGTGGCCTATTGGCCTGCTTACATGTGACCTATTTAGGCATGACGAGTTTTTACTGGTGTCTGAGACCTCTCATGTGCTTTCTAATCCCAAGTGTTGTGCCATGAGGTTTTAGCGCATAAGAGTCCAGTAAAACCTATCCTAGCGGCGAGGTATTACAAGAATTTGCCTATTCAAAAAAAAGAAAATGGGCAACTCACCTCAACGGCACGTAGACAGTCCTTTACTGAGGACTTCGTTTTTATGTAGTTTGACAATACAGGTTTGAAAAATTTGAATATGTCTTTGATAGTATTCACTACGTTCTTGTTGTTTTCAAGGACTGGCATAGTTAATAGTGCACGCACTACAAAAAAGTTTACTTCGTGTAGCTGAATATTGTATGCATATCTGGACGAGTTTATTTCCAGTATCAGGTAATCGCACTTGAGCTTCTCTTCATAGCCCCTTGTCAAACTGTCTATCACTTCTTGTAAAAATACTAAAACAGAATATTAATATCATCATTAATGAGGCATTTTTAAACTCGATTTCCTGTTATGACACAGAGTTCACTACTAGTTTCTGTGTCGATTCGTCCATACATGAGATTTCTTTCAATATTGATTGAAGTTGATGCAAGAATTTTCGATCAAAGGGGGTGTGATTGATAATCGACATAGAACACCGTAGCGTCATCTGTTGAGAAAATAGCAAACTAAATTTGCAAAAAAAATGCCTCAGTTTTCGTCCACACATTGCGAAATTTTCCCATTATGCTAGGCTATTTGACTAGATTTATAGAACTACTAGGAGCAATTCACTTACTGTTTGTATCATCAGGTAAAGGAGATTCTGGCAAAGAGGACTGTCCACTGCTGGCAGACGAGTAATAGGAGTCTGAGTCACTCCAGACTTTGTTGTATCCAATGAACTCATCAGCTTCACTTCCCGAAGATTCATTTTCCCACTCTGTGCCACTTTCGGATGTAGACTTTTTGAGAATTTTATCTATAAACACAATACACATTAAGATATTATAGTCGGCGTCACCTAAGAAGCAAATTCTGACACATTGATAAATCCATGAACAATTTATAAATGGATGTGACTGACAACCAAATGTATGGTGATGACATTTGTATCTCAGCGTTGGACGTCATATTGCTTCGTAGCTCGGCGTCATCAATTAATAGAGATGTGTTTTTTTTTGTTCATGAATCGAAGTGACAACGTTTCGATTATGCAGTTATATGTAAAATAAATATAATAAGCTCTACAGCACGTATTATGAATGGCAGTGGCGTGCACACCATATAGGCAAAAAGACACTGCCTACCTTAGTATTTGTACTTTTATACTCACGACATAGGCTAACGGAGGCCCTGTGTTTTGTGGGTAGATGGGTTTTGACCTTTTCTAGATATTTCGTAAAGACAAGTTACCTATACATAGGTGTCAATCCTTGGGGATTACTGCCTACCTTGTCGTAAAAGGCAGTGCACGCCACTGATGAATGGCTAGCAAATAGGTTTCATCTTATCCAAACCTTGAATGCATTGTCTGTTGCTCATAAAACATTTACGATGACTATAACTGATGTTACCAATACATCATTCATTATCTTTTCAGTATTGTTCAACACTATCGTGGCTACGCACGTCAATCGATCTATCAGAATTTGCTTCTTAGGTGACGAAGACTATAAGAAGCTCAGATAAAAAATAACTTGACGTGCAATCCTAAACTTAGCATAAAACGATATGAAAAACATGCAGGAGTGAAAGAGTAAGAAAAAATATCTTTATTTAAATATATTTACTGCGTATCAGGGCAAATCTGGATCCAAACTGTCAAATTAGCAGTAAAAGTGACAGTTTGGATCCAGAAGTACATCATTTTTCATACATTTTGGCGGAAAAAACATACATACTGAAGGTGGTACGCGGATTGCAAGTTCAGTTATGTTTGGTCTGAGATAAGAAGCAAATAGGACGTCCAACGGTGAGATACAAATGTCATCGCCATGCATTTCGTTGTCAGTCAGATCCATTCTAGAAATTGTTCATGGAATTATCAATGTGTCAAAATTTTCTTTTTAAATGACGCCGACTATAGATGCTATGCAATTTAGTACAATTACACTTCAAAGCAATGGGGAATTTTCAAACTCCATATTTCTTATCTAGATGACGCTATTTGGTGTCTAGGGTGACTTCTGTCAGTTATATTTTAGTACGATTTTTATTATTTGGGTAAGTTATTTAAACTTCAGACACTTTTGTAACATGTAAACAAAGAATAAACAAAATTAACTTAGTCGTAGAAGTGCACCTTCAATAATGACTGCTTGAAGTCATTAATTTGGTTGACATTTACCCCCCCCCCCCTAACAGCTTGCGTCATCTGTGATAACTAAAAGAAACAAGAGCTCTGAAAATTCCCCATTATAATGATACTAGTGAATGCACCGGTGATTCAGCCATGTTTCTCATAAAAATTGTTACACCATGAAAGTATATTGGGGTCTCAACCAAAATTAATGTAGCAAATTACAAAATATTTATTTTTTTTCCTAGACCCCCCCAAAGTAAAAGTTGCTCAACTGAGATCTTAAAATGTATGATTTCATGCAGACAGAACAATAAAGTATTATCTTACATACTTATTATATCCTATCAGTTCAATCATACATACCATTGTCATTTTCCATGATAGATCCTTTCAGTTTTGTATTAGCTGTTAAAGTAACTTTTCCTGCAACTATACTTCCATTCTGCAGCTCACAATTCTCTTCTATAATACAATCATCATCAACATAGCTGTTGACTAGTTGACAATTATCTTTAACAATAACATTGTTGGCTATATGACTGTTTCTGATAGTCACATTGTTACCAATAATGCAGTTCTTCCCAATGTGTGATTTATCTATTGTAGTGTTATCTTTTATCTGTACACCTTGACTAATTAACACATCTTGTATAATTCTACAGGACCTGAAAAGTTAGAATTTGAAGTAAATAATAATATTAGTGTTCTCTTTTAAATGAATACGAAATATTCATTCAACAGTTGGAAGGTTTAACCACTAAAAGTGACAGCACACCAGCAACTGTGTCACATAGAAACGTTAGCGGGAGAGGCCACTGCTTTCCGGAATTTCGGCCCCTGTCCGCTCTTCCCTGTTGTGCTGCCTCTGTGCGAAGTGAGTTTAATATGATCATATTACCTGCTCAGAGTAGAATCCTTATGTCTATAGTTGTGGTTTCCTATATGAACAAAATTGTCTTGGTAAAAGTAACCAGTGTCAATACTCAATGGATGCGCCCAGTGATGAAGGAGATCGCAACTGAAAAACAAAATACTAATATCATTATATTTGTACAAAATAGCTACAGATATTTCAGTGCTTGACAGTTAAATATTCAACGTAATTTCTTGCTACACTTGTCCTTTTCCCTTTCTTGGCTTGTTTAAGGTGCTCAATTTACGCTGGTATTGTGATAACATTATACTTCGAATCAGGTGTCAATTGGTTTAAATTGTGTGCCAAAATTTAGAGCCAAAAGAAGATGCACTGTATGTATCCCAAGGGATCAAGGTATGGTTCAATTTGGTGAGGTTGATTGAATGCATGATATTTACCTGACAATTTGATATGTTTTCCAGTTATTAATGCTGGCTGCATAGTGGTCTTGTTTCAGCAGGATGTAATACAAGGAACTGGCCAAAAGTTCCTCATTTATCAGTATTCCATGGATAAAATCATCTCTTGTTTGAAAATCGAAGTTGTCAGCAAACAGAGGTGGCACTGACGGAGAGCAGAATGCAATATTTGCATCTGCTAAATTATGATGCAGCTTCACTTCAGAGTGATTCAACACTGTTTCCTGTAAATTAACAATTGATATATTATAGTCAAATACAGGTTTGTACTTCAGTTTACACAAATCAGTTTATTATTAGCCAATGTTTGTATAGTTATGCCTGTGCCTGTTAAGCCTGTGTCTAACCAAATTATTGTTAAACTTTTTTCATAATACACTTCTCACACTACTTTTGTAATATGATACTTTTGGATAGAATACAAAGTGTTATACATACTAAAGGTAAAGATATTGATCTTTCATTGGATCTAGGGATGTACTTTTGATGGTGCAAAATTTTGTTGCTCTTTCCATCAGCTGCAATGAAAACTGGTTTGTCACATCTCAGTAACTGATGGTCCCAGGACATTTTTTTGTAAACTAGTGTCATAGCTGCACCCTTATCCTTCTTGCATGCTTGCCTAAAAGATAACATAATATTTATTAATATATACTGTAATACATAATAATGACTGAAAGTAGATGTTCAGGATCCCAGATTATTAGACAAGTGTTACATGGTAGCAATTATTTGGCTTTTATTGCTGACAGAGTGTACTAAACATTTTTCCAAAATGTCATTATTATGAGAAAAAATGTATTAACAAAAATGTAAGTGCTGCCTGTAAATTTTTGTAGGTTTTCATGTTCACGGCACTACAAGAGATTGAATAAATGTATAAAATATGTATCTGTACATACATATTACACCATAACCAACATAGCTTAATAGGATTAATTACTTATGTTGTTCAAGTAGTGTAGAAAATGGGATGTTTGTGACAGTATTGATGCCCATGAGGATAAAATTGCCTCTGATAATTCCAGCTGCATCAATCTCTCTCATAACATCTCCCATAGTTTGGCAAGTATCTGATGACATAACTTGGACCTCCATTGATAAGCTCCAAGGAGCTTTTCTTTGTGTTGCTTTTCTGAAATAAAATAAGTGGAAAGTTAACATTTATTTTTACATACAGTAACACCCAATGCAAGATCACAAGCAGATTATTTAATAATTTATTGAGTACTAGCTGACCTAGCAAATGTTGTTTTTCCAATATAAAGGTATTAATTTGATTTGTTCGCATTTTATACACTTTCTCATTTCATTAACTATTACGTTCATCTTTGCATTCCGTAGCAAATTATTTACTTTTGTAGAACCCCTAATAATGATTCGCAATCTATACACTTTCGCAAAATGTACACTTTCAATGCAAACGATAGAAGTATTCGCATATTATATAGAATGTCATAGAGTGGTTATGATTTTCGCAATTGCTATACAGTAAGTACAGTCAACCTTGCACACCGAGGTAAGTACCTACTGAGCAAAGGCATAGCCAGAATTTTGGTCAGGAGAGGGGCTAGCCTAAAATAAAATCTAAAGGAAATGCAGCATTCAGGCTTTTCAGCGCCGCGTCGCAAGCGAAAATTCCCTAAAAGAGATAGATGGTTTATAACTAATGCGCCTTCTGCCTTGTGAGCAAGTAGATATGCCTGTCTGCCCGTACCTGGTATACTACTGTACTGGCTACGCCCCTTGGTATCAAATTCAAACGATACCAATTGGAATAAATAGGAACTACTACAAATATAGAAAAAGAAAAGCTACAATGAAAGAAAATAAAATTTTGATGAAACCTGGATAGGTATTTATTAAAATTAGACACAGATATTCACTTTTTTTCTTATAATAAGGTAAACAACTTAATTCCAAACGTCGTGCATTAGATATTATTTTTGATTTCATGTGTGCATACCACAATTCAATTATTTTATAGTATCTGTATTTGCCGTATCTGGACCATGGACCAAGGTCAGTCTATGAAAATTGTGCTGTGCGAAGAGTAAGATGCTTGACAGAAGAAGATGAAGAGGAGAGATGAGGAAAGATATAATTCAGCTTTAGATTTTCGACTAACTGTACAAATGTTATATTAATGCGAAGATTACTTCTGCGAGCTACAAAAGTATATTTTTTGCGATTGCATTTAGTGAAAATCCAAAAAGTGTACAGATTGCGAAGAAATGTTACTATCTCTACAAAAGTGGAAAAAATACTACAAAATTAAGGGCCAACTAAAAAAATATATTAAATGAGAAAGTGTATAAAATGCGAACAAATCATTAATTTAATTATAAATTAACAGGTGTTTGTCTACTATTATGTGCATGTATTATACATATAAATTATACACACTTGCATTCCAACAAGTTTGTTCATGCAAATTAAAATGATACTTATGCGGATATCCGGTGGCTGGATATCCAGTCATCCGGCCACGCTGTTGGCTGGGTATCCAGTATTTGGCCAAGTCACTATCCATTGCAACACTAATATAAATCTTCCTCAAAAATTACTCATCTACCAAAGAAAACTGTATCAAAATCTATTGCGTAGTTTTAAAGATCTAAGCATACATAGGGACTGACAGTGGGAGCGACTGTGCTATGTATTAATAATGAGGGCCCAATATTTTTAATGGTTAAATATAAGACTAGAGTATTAACATGACTTAATGCATAATAAAATGTCTTACCTAACATAATCTCTTACTTCGGTACCACCATAACAACAGAATAAAATAACTTCACCAACTTTTCCCAGTGAGAGAGATTCTAATGCCAAGTCTAACATTGGAACTCCTGCCACAGTCATAAGAGCCTGAAAAGATGTACCACACGTATTACAACTAGCCTAAGTGAACTAAACAGGTAATGTCCCAGCAACACAGTTCCATAAAATGTATTTATTAACAACCAAATTATTTACTACAGGAATAACTTACCATAGGTTTCGTAAGAGGATTGAAATTTTTATTGAAAGTATCCATGACTACTACAGCTTGGACAATATCTTTTTCTATGTCCATTTTTATTAGATTAAGTAAGAGACCAATATAGAATAAAGATATCTCTAAAAATAAAGGTATAATTTATTTTTCTTGTAATTCGCGTGGCTCTGACGAAATTCAAGACTTCAATGTCAAATGTCAATATTCCGTCAATAATATAATTGACTGACAGGAAGTAATATGTCAGTATTTCTTTTAATTTTTTTGGCATTGGCATCAACCATCTGTCCAGCACGAATAGGTCTTTGGTATGTTTCTATAGAGTTGCTATGGGAATGTATATCGATTTACAAAGTGCAAATATTAAACAATACTAAATAGCGTGATGTGAGTATGGCAAAATGGATTACGATTTAATAAGAATTGATTACATAATAAGTGGTGTAACATTGCCAGATACTTTAAAGATATTACCGCCTGGACCTAAATCACTACAAAAGGTAGGTACTTTACTTTACTTAGTTGGGAAGATTCTTCATAAGTGTGAAAAATATAGAAGTTGACAGTCAAGGACTGTGAGATACTTATGGATGTTTTTATTCGGCTACTTACTGAAGAGGTTAAGAGACCAATGCGGACAATACTTATATAAGTAATAACTAGCGGCTCGTCCCGGCTTCGCACGGGTAGACATAAAATATTTAAGTTATACCTAAGCATGCTAGTTAAAACGACCATGAATTTTAGAAAAAAATAGTATGCTTATTTTAAAGCCTCCGGCCTCCGGTACTGGTGACGTAGTGTACGTTGGCTGTGGCCGCCGGCATGCATTTTAACTTCATGATATCTTTTGAATGGAATGTCCGATTTCAATAATTCAAAAAGTAATCATCAGGTAATGAGACAGTCTTGAATATTAAATTATTTATTTTGATAAAATATATAAATTGTATGGATAACACACGGTCTGATTTTGATCGTAATTTCTATCATCTTGTTAAATGTAAAAAAATATTTAGTTCTAGTGACGTAAGTAACTACAAATGTTCTATAATATTGTAGAACATTTTCATAGGACACTGACTATCATTAATACTCTTCGCAGCGTATGCGATGAAAAACATTTTATTGCTAATTTTTTTACACCTTCTGTTGGTTTATCAGGAATTTCTAAAGATTTAGACTAAATATAGCCTATGTTACTCAGTGATAATGTAGCTTTCCAATGAAAAAAAAATAAAATAAAATCGGTCCAGTATACTTTTTCAGTTTATCCTTTACATCATCATCATCATCAGCCCATCCTTTACATAAAAAAATAAAAATCTCTCCTCTTTATAATATTAGTATAGATATAGATTTAAACATAATTATTGTTTAGTTTATATACCCTTAGGTGGTTTTAGGGATTTTTTTTTTGTTTACGGGGGGAGAATCTGATTCCCCGTCGGCTGCGGGGGCGACGACGAGGATATGTGGTGAATCCACTAAAAACCCTCCGGTGACTTTTCCGCGCGATGAGCCGCCGCCCCCGTAACACCCTGAAGAATATAACATCCAGGGGGGCACCGGCCGCGCACGGCCCGCTGTAAGAAGGAAAGCGGGCCCTCTCTTCGCTCGCCTCGACGTCTGGCGACGGTGCCGAAGTCACGTGGCACCGTCGCCCTCGATGGAAGCCGATGAAACACGCGCGCAGGCCCCTTTAGTCGCCTCTTACGACAGGCAAGGGAGAACCTCAGTCCTATTCTAATGCCCGTAACGGCAGGACGGTCGCAACCCGACCGCCCCGCCGGAGTCGGACCCCGATCTCCTAGGGTCCGACAACTCCCCTACATCGACCGGCCGCAGAGGATAGGGAGTGCAGCGCATCGCGATACTGACACTCCTCTTCTTCTGCGGCCCCTCCACGCCGCCATCTAGTGGTGGCGGCCCCGCAAGGCCGCGGAGGATAGGGATAGCGGCGGTCGACATACCGACTGTCCTCTCCCTCCGCGGCCTCCAATGCGGTCGCGTCCGCGTCTGGACGCAGGCTGACCACTTGTCTGCGGGCTCCGTACGTCGAGCCCGAGACAGTAGGGGTCCCTCTCGGTCCAGCCAGTCAGCCGGTTCCTAACTCATATATCAGAAATAGGCAAGAAATCGCTAAAAGTCCCTGTAGTGTATTAGCCTTACATTGATGTTGGTCTAAGTGATGAGTTCTGTCGTCTCGTGCTACCTACTACGCGGGATGCGGGAGTGTGACACACGGCTGTCAACCGCCGCACGGTGAAGACGTAGTTGGTGAGCTAGCGAGCCGATATTGGATTATTCAGGTATTTCTTATATTGGTATCTTAACAGGAAAGGATACTACAAATTGGCGACGAGGAAAAACACTGTAAGTTTATTTTTGACTATCTATCTTAAAAAATACGGTATTTTTACATTTTACGCTGGTTACTGCAATGTCGACATTATGTACGCGTGGAGCTAGAATAAACGTGTGATGTGTGAATATATATCTAAGTATTTTATTTATAGGTAGAGTAGATGAATCTAATGTTTGTGCCCACCTAACCTGTACGACATAATATGCATAACAAGAGTTTCACCTATTGTTTACACCATAAATATGAACATTTATTTTCCATCTTGTTTAACAGGAAAATGTTGAATTGACTGGTTTGTACTAAGAATTGACAGGAATAAGGTTTTTAGGGTTGTTGTTCGCATTAGAAATACTCTCACAACATTATTTTTTATGCTCATGCCTACCTATACTTATGTTCAGATCATACAATCATTATTTATTTTCATAAAAATATTGTCGATTTGGGAAAAGAAAATTGTTCTTCCAACAAAGGACCTACAATTTTTTTTAAATGTGTTTCTTTTGGACACAAAAACGAGTGTTTCCCGCGAACTTAAAAAAAAAAGAAAAGAAAAACAAACCGTTGATTTCTCGGTGGCCAATGTTTGGCTGAGCAAGAAGTTGCACATACCAAGTAAAAAAAAAAAAGAAAAAATATAGCGCAAACTAGAATAGAGGAATACGTATTATGTAATGTTTTCCAATCACTACATACTGTCTGTCCCTATATACGAGCAGTGTATGTAGTGTATCCCTCGTATGTTTGGACCTTTGAGGCTGCGCGGCGGGTTTTGATACGGTTTTCTTTGACAGATGGAGTTGTTCTTGCTGTTGAGTTTGTAGGTATAATCCATGTATGTATGTGGTGGCGGAGAGGCGCTGTTGGTGATGTGTGTTGGCGGAGCTAGTTGATAACAATTTGTTATGGCCAGTTGACAGCATTTTGAACGTTGAACTTTTCAAGAAATTTGATGGTGATTAACTGCCGTGGGAATTATGTCATTTGGTGTAAGTATACGTACCTACCGAATGGGGGCGATATAAGTACAATATTGTAATAGGAAATGCTTGGCGTCTAGGTAAATATCCTATCAAATAGCTGACTTTAATACTTGCAATGCATTTCTAATATAATGTAGCTGGACACTGCACAGTCGAGAGAGTTATCGTCATGTGCACATAACGTAGTGTTTAGGATAATACTATAAAAGATAAAAAGATAACTTCTATCTACGAATGTTATATTTACCCTATTACATCTACAAAGTGAGTTTAGAGCTGCGGTTTCTTTTCAATTTGGGGACATGGGAAGAGCTTGTGAGAGAATAATTCTCAGAAGTTACGGACTGATCTGCGTCACTGGTATCTACGTACCAAGTTATTGTTATTGTATTACTGTACCAAAGCTAATAACTAAATTACCTCGTGTGTTCATAAGTTTTGAGACGAAATAAAAGTTGCATAACTTTTTTAATAATTTACTTATATTTCTAAAATTTTCCGTGCACATTAAATAGACACTTATCAACAATAAAATATAATTGTTATTTGAAATGACCGCCCCTGTTTTTAATACAGGCCCTTAGACGATTTGGCCAGTCATCAATTACGGCACGAATCTTTTCCAGCGGAATTAGCTTTGCTTCTCGAACAAGGGCTCGCTTCAATGACTCCAAGTTTGGGTGGGACTTTCGGCAGGCCCTGAGCTCTAATTCCGTCCATAAAGAATAATCAAGCGGGTTGAGGTCGGGACTGGAGGAGGCCCATTCGTCCGCCGCGATGAAGGCCGGAACATTTTCTCGCAACCAAGCTTGGGTGGATTTTGCCTTATGGGATGGCGCCGAGTCTTGCTGGAAAACCCAATCCTTAATGTGAAATAAAGTATGAGACAGGGGTTTCACGACAGACTCTAAGATGTCACTTTGGTAATTCTTGGCTTTCACCTTGACGCCCTTTTGGCAGAAATGGAGTGGAGTGACACCTTCGTACGAAACTCCCCACCACCATACCATCACACTGGCCGGATGATGAGACCGCGAGACATTCCGTGCTGAAGCTGGGACATCCTTGCTACTTTTGGCATACACTTTATTATTTTGTCGATTAAACTTTTCTTCGACAGTAAAGATTTTCTCATCGGTGAAGAGTATCTTCCTCGCATCGTGTCTCTTAAGCAGTATTGGACAACGTTCGCGTCGCAATTTACGAAGGCGATCGTTTTAAAAGTGAACTTTCCTACGGCTATACGCCTTTACCTTCAGATCATATTTCAGTATTCTGTTCACTGAAACGCGCGAAATATTAGTCTGCAGAGCGAGTTTCTTCTGAGTGCGACATGGATTTCGGCGAAGTCTCTGTCTGATGATTTTGATGTTCGCAGGCGTCCTCACAGAGCGTGGCCGACCACTTCTTTCACGATCTTGCAAAGAACTTGTCTCCTTGTATCGTTTAATAGTGTAATACACGAAGTTACGGCTCACTCCAAAAGTTTTCATCTCACGGAAAATCTCCATTGGTTTTTATCCTACCTTAATGTAGCGAAATAACGGTCGCACGTAATTCTTTAGTTCCCTCCATCGCGAGAAAATTAAAAGAAATGAATCTGTCAATCATAAAAATTAAAAGTTAACATCCCAAATTCAAAATTGGAAAAAGAAAAAATTATCAGCCAGTAACATTTTTTATTTTTTTTTTAGTACAAAGTTTGTCTCAAAACTTATGAACACACGAGGTAAATTAAAAACGAATGTTAATACTGTAATTGATTTACGAGGTGATACTGCATTAAATTATGCATGCAGTGATAGTAATATTGCCATTTAATTACGTTGATGGTATTTGCATTAAATTGCGTTGATGGTACTTGCATTAAATTGCGTTGATGGTACTTGCATTAAATTGCGTTGATGGTACTTGCATTAAATTGCGTTGATAGTACTTGCATTAAATTGCGTTGATGGTACTTGCATTAAATTGCGTTGATGGTACTTGCATTAAATTGCGTTGATGGTACTTGCATTAAATTGCGCTGATGGTACTTGCATTAAATTGCGTTGATGGTACTTGCATTAAATTGCGTTGATGGTACTTGCATTAAATTGCGTTGATGGTACTTGCATTAAGTTGCGTTGATGGTACTTGCATTAAATTGCGTTGATGGTACTTGCATTAAATTGCGTTGATGGTACTTGCATTAAATTGCGTTGGTGGTACTTGCATTAAATTGCGTTGATGGTATTGCATTAAATTGCGTTGATGGTACTTGCATTAAATTGCGTTGATTGTACTTGCATTAAATTGCGTTGATGGTACTTGCATTAAATTGCGTTGATGGTACTTGCATTAAATTGCGTTGATGGTACTTGCATTAAATTGCGTTGATGATACTTACATTAAATTGCGTTAATGGTACTTGCATTGAATTGCGTTGAAGGCACTTGCATTAAATTGCGCTAATGATACTTGCATTAAATCACGTTGATGGTTTTTGCATTAAATTGCGTTGATGATACTTGCATTAAATTGCGTTGATGATACTTACATTAAATTGCGTTAATGGTAATTGCATTAAATTGCGTTGATCATACTTGCATTAAATTGCGTTGATCATACTTGCATTAAATTGCGTTGGTGATACTTGCATTAAACTGCGTCGGTGATACTTCCATTAAAGTGCGTTGTTGATTCGTGCATTCAATTGCGTTGTTGATAAGTGCATTCAATTGCGTTGTTGATGCATGCACTAAAGTGCGTTGTTGATCAGTGCATTAAAGTGCGTTGTTGATGCGTGCATTCAATTGCGTTGTTGATAAGTGCATTAAATTGCGTTGTTGACGCATGCACTAAAGTGCGTTGTTGATCAGTGCATTAAAGTGCGTTGTTAATGCGTGCATTCAATTGCGTTGTTGATAAGTGCATTAAATTGCGTTGTTGATGCATGCACTAAAGTGCGTTGTTGATCAGTGCATTAAAGTGCGTTGTTGATGCGTGCATTCAATTGCTTTGTCGGTACGTGTGTACATGATACTTAAAAAATCTCTGCACCAAGGTAGAGTAAAGTATACGAAAGACACGTATTAAGGCTACTTAGACAGGAACCATAAGAAAACATTGAAAAATGTTTAGTTAGACTCAGACAACAAGCAACCAACTGTTTATTTACTAACTCTGACGAAGCATAATTTCGAAAGTCACAGAAAAATGCAAAACTTGAGTACTTTCCCAATAAAGTAACGAATAATCAGCCAGATAGGTACAGGGAGTAGTACTAACACAAAAACTAGAAAAAAATACACGATATGTAGTAAGGCGTTACGTGGCAAATATGGGAGTTCCAAACATGTCGCACGAGATAAGAACTGTCAATGTCGAACAAAAGAAATAATGACAAGGAAATCCGTATGGAAGAAAAGTAAGGAAGTCAATAGTAGTTGCAAAGCTTCCTGGGACTGGCTAATTTCGTAGGTAAATTTATACCACATCTTGTACCTAAAACATAACCATTAAAATAACTATTAGCAATAAAAGACAAAGAGACTACCTACCTAGGTAGAAACTCCGATATAGTTACGCGAAGTCTGGAAAGAGTCTCGTATAAAAGCGTTCAAAGAATTAAACGCTGCACTTATTGTCATTCCAACTTTAGGTTATTATGACCCAGAAGATAAGACTTTAGTCATAGCCGATTGAAGATGCAAGTAGCTTTAGCATTTTGGCTCATATATTGCGGCTACGGCCAACGCGCAGACAAGAAGCTGGGCATCCTCTCGACAGTGCGTTGGCATTTTGCTCATATTGTATCAAGCACAAATTCGATCGTGTATGGAATGCTGCTCTCATCTTTGGGTTGGATCGGAAAAATACCAGCTTGAGGCTCTGGAGGCAATAGAGAGACGTGCTGGAAGGCATGCTTATAGGGGACGACAGGCTGTTTGATGCTCGGCTACAAAGCCTACAGCATCGCCGCAAGGTTGTGAGCCTATCTGTCCTCTTTCAGGTGCATTTCGGAGAGTGTGCTACGGAGTTGCATAGCCTAATACATCGATCGCGCTTTTACGATAGGACAAGGACAGGAGAACGGCAAACCGTCATCCATACCGGGTGGATAAACCATTTACGCGAACCAAACGGTTTGCGTCTACTTTCATGGTGTGAGCCGCCAGGGTGTGGAGTGACTTGCCGGAATCTTTGTTTCCTGCGCAGTGCGGTCTGAGGCTCTCTAAGTCGCTGGTAAACCGGACCGGGTAAGCCTAGTATTGCGGTCCCGCTCTACAGACTTGGTATTCTTTCGGACTACTCACACCCAGTACATAAAAACAATAGTTATGTTCAGGGTTGTGGATGCATCTAAACAGTTAGTTTAGCGACACCCCTGAAAGATATAATCTTTCGAATCTTCCGAAAATGATAAATCTTTTAAACTTATTATGACTTATGTTTTCATGATGACACTAAGGTCAGTAACAAAGTCTTTATGCCAAGTAACTTGCACAAAGCGGCACACGAGGCCTATCCGGCCATGGTTGCTATGGAAGGCAGAATGAGAACCAAAGTATGGAAACAAAACAAATAAGTTTATTTCGTCCGTTATAAGTGTAATTACATATATGCAGATGTGCAGTGGCGTAACACAGAGCTTGACGAACGTCATGTATGAAAACCAAGGTGATCGTCCGTGTTTCGCATGAGTTTCTTTTGCTGGCCGGAAGAACCGGAAAGAAACTGGCATCTTTTGCCGGATTGATGTTGGCTGAAGACGTTGGAAAAGTCGAGACATTCTGAAACGTCTGAATATCTCAGGCGGAAAAGGATAGAGGCCATGGGTGACTTTAGGCAAATGTACGATATTTCACCACATTCTGTGATGGATAAGATTGTCCATGATAACAATATATATTATATAAAGATCAATGCTACTTTTCGTTGTGATCTTGTTGACTCCGGAACGGGTGGACCGATTTCGCTGATTCTTCCTTTGTTGTGCTTGTTGACGACATCAGAGGGCTCTTATGGGGGGAAGAAGTGACATCCAATGCTGGGCGCAGGCCGTGTTCATATTCGTATTGATGGTTGGGACGGGGCAGCGTCGAGTCCACTAGTCTAACATAATATGTTGAATTGGAACATGAGTTGCTAGACAAATACTCAATGTTTTATTGCATTACCATGATATTATAGTGGATGTTACAAACAGTGACAAATACAATGAACAGAAAGAAAAGGAATATGCTGATAAACGGAGACATGCGATTTAGAAGTTGGGGATAAGGTTATGTCGAAAAAAAAGTAAACTAAATTCACATATGAACCTCACACTATTCAAACCGTAGAGGCAAATATTACTGGTGATAATATGAGTCTGCGGAGTGATGAAACAGGTCAACAATCGAGACGTAATGTTTTGTCATAAAAAGCGAGTAAGTAGTAAGACAATGGAAGGTGACGGGAGATGACAAAGGCAAAGACGATAATGAAATAATGGTTCGGTTCGTTAAAATTACGTAATGTTTTTAGTCACCTATCCTATATCTACTTGCGATGATTAAAATCAGTAATATTTAAATAAATGGTTAAAATAACAAGATTGCTAAATTATATTAAAAAAATAAGGCAAGAGGAGGGATGTAGTGTATTAGCCTTACATTGATGTTGGTCTAAGTGATGAGTTCTGTCGTCTCGTGCTACCTACTACGCGGGATGCGGGAGTGTGACACATGGCTGTCAACCGCCGCACGGTGAAGACGTAGTTGGTGAGCTAGCGAGCCGATATTGGATTATTCAGGTATTTCTTATATTGGTATCTTAACTGGAAAGGATACTACAGTCCCTTAACTGCTTTCGTAAGCTGCAATGAAATAAGCAGTTACAGTTAGGGATTTTCTATGGATTATAAATACTTTCATAGCATGTGTTACTTTTTTTCAAAGTGTTACGCTCCACCAGTCCTTGACATACCCGCTTACCTCAAATAAGACATTAAGGTCCATTTACCATTCTACGCTATTTTAGACAACTAGCTAACACATCTATCTACATAATGGTTGGTCATCCAGGTACCTTGATGGTACTAGATACTTTTACCTGTCCAGTGCATGCACATTATCTACAGTAGGTACCGCCCGCGCCGGGGTTACACGTTAGCCACGTTACCGGTTTAAAATAACTGGGTTACACAAATTTCAATTATTTCTATGAGAAATAGCTGTCAAGGTCTAGCCGTTAAAAAATCCGGAAGTGTTAAGCTCCAATACTGGTAGGTAAATTCGGCCAAGAATCTGGTATACTACCCTCATTAATGATGTTTGAGTGACACGTAAAGTGTAATCAAATCTGATATATTTCTTGGCCAAGCGAACACTAAAAAAAAATTATATGTATGTATTTATTTTCATTAATTTGTGAATATTATAAGTGTTGGGAGGTCAGACCAAACACAAGTAGACTTGCAAGGTTGCACCTTCAGTCTGTCTCTTTTCCACCAAAATGTATGGAAAATGATGTATTTCTGGTTCCAAACGTAACTTTGACTACTAATTTGACGGTTTGGATCCAGATACACCCCGTCTCTTACTCCTTCACTCCTGCATGTTTTTCATGTCGTGTTTTGTCTAACAGTCAGTTTAGGATTGCACGTCTAGTGGTTTTTGTTTGAGGTTGGGGGCCTTCTAGCAGTGGCGTGCACTGGTTTTTACGGCTAGGTAGGCAGTGATCACCAAGGATGACACCTATGTACAGGTAACTTGCCTTTACGAAATATCTAAAAAAGGTACCTACCTTTACTCACCCACAAAACACAGGGCCTTCGTTAGCCTATGTCGTGAGTACAACAAAATAGGATCTAGCAATAACTCTATTACTAGGTCGGGTAATCAAAATACTAAGGTATGCAGTGTATTTTTGCCTATATGGTGTGCACGCCACTACCTTCTAGTAAGCAAAAAGCCTGTATCAGAAGGTCCCGCTCTTTCGAGAATCACATAATTAAGTTAATTACTAGTGTAACGTTATTACATTAACATTAAAATGAAAATAAACAAAAATTAAAAATACATTCCCTAAGTACTTATCTTAAGGTTGGTAAGTAAGAAGATAGACGTTAACGACATGATGGCGGGACCCCCTTCCCTTTTCGTAAGGTTATAATGGTAAGAAATTGTTATCATTTTGTACATTTAATAAATAAATACTTAAGAAGATAAAATCCAACTAATTATCTAAAGCATTGGCAGAGATATGCGTGGCCCCGCCATCGTAATAAGGTGAAATTTCGGGACCACTGAGCATGGACGTAATACCTAGGCTTAACCGTGGAGGTACTAAATAAATCATAACAGGTACAAAAAAGTACAAAATGAGAACTGTTTATTACCATTATAACCTAACGAAAAGGGACGGGGGTCCCGCCATCATGACGTTAATAGATAGAGTGCAATCCATGTCACCTATGCGTACTTACTTACTTAGCTTTCACGCCTTTTTAGTTTGCCATTGGAGATAAAACTGGAGTCTTGCAGTGTCTCAGCATTCGTGATGAAGAGCCTGTCGTGCAGTTCAAAACCCTGCCAGGGAAACCGATTACTTCCGTGCAGCTTGCTACTTCTTCTGGTAGGTATTTAGTTTACTCTAGTTATTGTTCATCTTAGGAACCACTACTAATTATAAAAACGTTTATAGCAATATTTCTGCAAATTTTCTACATCTTGGAGAGACACAGGAAACATTACTAGGTACTTCTACTTACTGTCTCTCTGGACATCTCCAAAAGCAGTTTATAAGGTCTGGCACGATAGTCCTATTGGCAGGCTTCCGGCTATTGGACTGTCTGTTGGTTTCTGCGCGTGGTTGGCAGATTTCCTGAGGGCACGATCACTCCGAGTATTCACGAGTCTACATACTAGCCGAGTAAATTGCATAGCCAAGTGTCCCCTTTGGGCTTTTACAATAGTACAAACAGGATAACAGCAAAACGTCATCCATACCAGATGGACATACCATTTACGCGAACCAAACGGTTTGCATCTGCGTTTATAGTTTGAAATCCCAGGATATGGAATGACTTACCGGAGTATGTGTTTTTTGCGCAGTACAGTCTGGAAGGTTTTCCAGTCACGGGTAAATAGGTACCTAACGAACAATTGCGCTCCATCGTAAACCACATCGCTGCTTAACATCAAGCAGAATGGTGGTTCAACTCGTGTTCATTTCATAGTGCATAAAAAAGAAACATGATTGATTTATTTAATAATTAATGCCTATACTACGAAAGGGGTACCTATAGGAATAGTTAACAACTGCCTTAGCGTATCATTTCCGGGTTTTTACAACGGATGAGTTATCTATATCTTCATAGAGTTTGCCCATTTATTTTAAAAACCTACTCAATAAAAAAGCCGGAAGTGTCACGACTAAGGCAGTTTTTGGCTATAGCCGGATTTGAAAGGAAAAACAAGCGTGTATTAGGTGCATCATTCATAATATGTCCGGTTGTACTCACACTGCACACACTGGTGAAGCAAAACTAACAACGAGTAGGTACGCTCAGGGTCATTTCAGTATTCTATTTCCCTCAATCGCCTCCTGTTCTTTGATGGTTCCCTCTTTTTGACTTGATGTGGTCGTTTGAAGATATTATGGTTGGTTCTTATATGTTGGTTTTCGATGGACGTAGCCTTATTGACTTTTCTGTAGCTACCTATGAACCTCCTACAAATGTTTGCTTATTTTGCAATTAATAGCAATTTAAATCTAAGACACTAAATAGCATTTTCACCTGTATTATACCTCTGTAGACTGATAGGAACCGTCCCTGAGAGAGTGGGAAGGCCGTTGCCAGCGGACATACTGAACTCTTGGTTTAAAGAGTAGCTGTTCGTTGGTAAGTCGATTTTGATCATAACATACTGGGCCTTCTTTACTTACCCACTATGGAAAAATGTCTGCAGGAGCAACGTCCGACAAGATATTTGCAGCGGCCGGTAATGAAGTTAAAGGTTACACAAGAAAAGGCAAAGTCTTTCTCAGTGTTGAAACCCAGCTGTCGGAAACCATTACTTCCATGTAAGAAATTACATTCCTATTAATATGGTCGTTTTGTAATTCACCAATCTTGTTCATACCTAAATTATCTACCAAATACCTATTAGTTTTAGGGTTTTAAAGTAAAGTGAGTTTCGAGTCCGGCTACTGGATGTGTACCAATGGGACTCTTTTTCAGAGCCTAGGTATAGCTATGTACGCAACGCAACGCTCGTACGGTGAAGGACAACATCGTGATGAAACCCGCACACCACAAGGTGTGTGAACCCTATAACGGCGATGGGCTCACGTTGGGTTAAATACGCTTGGTGAACCGTGGGCATTTGCTTTAGCAAGTGCCTCTGTCTACCCCGCTTTGGGATTAAAAGGCGTGAAGTGTATTTTTTTAAAAGTAAAGTCAACAAAGAACCTTTTTACTTAGTCTTGATATGTAGGTCTAGTACAGGGCGTTCCAAGCTTGTTTTTAAGAAGACTTCAACCGATATTTGACGAATGTTTCAAAGATTTGTCAAATACCGTGCAAGTTTTAATGACACATTTTCTATTCATATGTCTTAAAATACCTAAATTGCACTTAAAATAAGGCAATAAACGAATTATAGAGTAACCGGCTTTCGTTGAAATGTCGAATTGTACAAATGTGGAATACTTAGTACATGAAAAACATATTATGAAAAAAAAATGGTTATTAAGGCTAGCACAGGAAACTTAATCGGGATATCGGTCCTGTCAAGGATTCACTTAAAAAAGAAACCACGTAAACAGGTGGTTTCTTTTTTTGAAAGTAAATACAAAACGTAACGATTTTAAAATTTCGTAAAGTAGCGTGTTTTCATTAAATGTTAATATTTTTTAATGAAAGGTGTTTTTAAAATGTAATTTTAAAATTGGGATGTACCTACTGTTAAATATAGAAGTAAGTACCTACTTGCATACCCTAAAAAGAATGATTGCAATGTTAATTGCAGTATTTACTTTTCCAGGTACGTTCTGGGCAGCGAACTAATACTAGGCAGTGGACATATAGTGACGCACTATCGAGATTTACGTGAAATACATTCGTATACTTGTGAAGACAGAGTGTTGGATCTGGCTGCTTTTACTGCTCCCAACGTACGTATGAGATTGCAATCCCTGGGTGAAGCAAAACTATTTATAATATTGATATTCGTTTTTATTTTTAGAGTGCTCGAATTCGTCTATTGGTCTTAGTGGCTAACAAAACTACGCTTATATTAGAGGGGGGACAGAAAGTTGCACGTATCTCGATTCAAGCTGGCCCCACAAGGTTATCTGTACCTCCAACGTTGCGCAATACTGATGCATGTGTATTATATGGTGCGTCGGATGGATCGTTGGGATTGATTGCTTATGACAGGTAGGTTTCTTGACTTAGGTAATCTAGTTTATATTAGAATAAGTTTGTCTTAAAAATTGCTTTCTTTTGCTTCCCACAGGGGTTATGTCACCCCAAAGTGGTTGGTTCCTCGAGCCACCATTTAATCTGACGTTAGGTTAATTGTGCATGCTCGTCGGTGATTGGAGTCATTTAATTTAATTCCTGGTAATTCAATTCATAAGCCAAAAACATTTCCTAATTGCATCTCTCAAACAAATACCTATATTTTGGTAACATTACCGCCTAAGGATATAAATATCTATTGAAAAATACCAAGTTAAGCTATTTAACTTAATCTAAGTAGCTTTATCATTTAAGGTAAAGAAGTATTTAATTAGACATTAATGTTGATAATTCTCCATATTATCATAATATAAGAAAAAACCAAACATCCGAAATACGTACTCTAGGAAAGTACAGGAGTGGCTACTATACCGATATCACAATTAGTCTTTCAGGATCCTTGTCGGACTACACTTACTTCTCTTTGCAATGCATAAAAATAATAATACTTACATCAAAACCCCTTTTATAATATTTATGTGAAATGTAAACCTTTTCAGCAATGAGCTGATAACGAAATGCCTGGTGGAGGGTCGAAGTCTCGGCCCAGTCATATGCTTGGGTTGGTACAATACAGGCGACGGTGCTCACGTGGCAGTCGGCCGACACGATGGCTCCATACAACTGTACCTCGTCGATATGGATTCCCTTGCGGAAAAACCTCGTTTGAAGTTTACTTATGTAAATATCCCTTTCTTCTTTAGACGCGAATTTATGTAATACAATACGCAAACATATTTAGGTAGATAGGTAGGTATTACCTAATAGTATTTACGGTTAATGAACCGTGAGAATTTACTTAGCAATTGCCTCTGCTTAATTTTCTTTCTGATTAAAAAGCGTAAATATTGAAGTGTACGTGAAGCCTTCAACTCAGGTTGTATGTGTATAATTAATGAACATTTACAGTTTTGTGGTGAGCCGGTAACTTCAGTGGCCGGAGGTTGCGTGGGAACGGAGGGCTGTGAGCTGGTCGCTGCCACATTCTCTGGCAGAGTCTTCGCGCTCAGATCGCGGCGCTTGCACACTAGCACATCTATATTGGCGAACATCCCACAAGAAGCGTTAAACGCAAGGCGAAGCAAACTTGAGTAATTAGTTTTGTTAATATTTACCTATTATTGGTCCATGAAGAGTGAGTTTCCACTCGCCCTTAAACGCAAACTATGGCGCGCAAACTTGGTCACTGACTGAAAATCAAAAGTCTAAACTCAAGGTTTGCCAAAGGGCTATGGAGCGCAGCATATTAGGTGTAAAAAGGACTGATCGTGTCAGGAACATCACCTTGCGCTCTAAAACCTAAATAACCGATGTTGGAGTTGGGAGGTTGAGTTGGAGAAGGAACAAAGCTAAAATGGGACTGAGCTGGCCATGTCAGTCGAAGGGATGTAAATCGGTGGGCGAAAACCGTTACTGACTGGATTCCTAACGATGGACACCGAATACGCTGTCGGCCCAAGCGGAGATGGTGGGACGACCTGGAAAAATATGTACCGGGGTGGCAACAGGTAGCTCAAAATCGGCAGGAGTGGAGGAAACATAGGGCGGCCTTTGCCCTGCAGTGGGACACAGAAACGGGCTAAAGAAAAAATATTTTCCTGTAACATCTTTTTATAACTTTAGTTCATTAAATTGACTGACATCGGGTTTAGGATTTTTTTAAACGCAATGAACAAGCGTTTGACCTACATCCTGCCTGATATAAAGCAGCGATGTGGTGTACCTACTGTTGTGGTGGACTTGTTCATTAGGTACCTATTTAACCACGACTTGAAGACCTTCAGACTGTACTGCGCAGGAAACACAGACTCCGGCAAGTCATTCCACATCCTGGCGGTTCGCACTATAAAAGTAGACGATGTCACTTAAACGTTCATAAGGACGTGAGAAATGTCTTGATTTATTTCGGTAGTACCTAACGGTGTGATCGAAAAAACATATACTTATCGTTTCAGAGTTGAAGTAGTAAAATTGGAAAAGCAAGTGGCGGCTGAACGAGAAAAATATCAACGCAATACAAAGGCACTCAATGCAGGAATGTCAGCACCACCACTACTGGATATTGAATGTCAAGTCAGTATTATTCCTAAAAAATGTGCAGTCGGCCAAGAACCTTATCTACCACCCCAAGGTTAAAAAGTTAGATGAATTAATGAATGCTTTTATTTATCGCAATATTATAACAGTACTTTATTGCTGTTTTAGTCATGCAGGAGGAAGTGACACCAAGACTGATAGACCACTTTTTTGGCCGACCGTTCCCAAGTCCCTTCGTTTCCTTAGTACCATTAGCTAGTGCCATTAATGGTACTTACTACCTACTGATACCAACATGTATCGCTAACTAATACCATTAAATTATAACTAAGTAAGTAATGGAGCAAAGCAAAGGCTCTTACACTGAAAGACCATCTTCGGAAAACTGTATTGTTATGCACAATATCTCCCCTTGGATAAAATAGATGAGGGATGGAAATATGTGCTTTATGTTCTAGTTGTTTATGGATTACATGGAAAAATATTGGATGCCGAAAAAATCCATGTAGTGATGTTTCGGGGAAAGACTAGGTACTAATTCGTGTGAAGGTTGGAACTCCGAATATAACGGTCGTTTCAAAAGGAAATCAACAACGTTGGCACACTGTCTTAATATAATTGAGAATGATGCAGCTTTTAGTGCTGTCAAAGAAAGAGATTTAAGTAAAAAACGTGCAAATAAAATAATTAACCGAAACCGAACCATGGAGGTGCAGATGCAGCTCATGCATGAAATCATAGACGTACCATTATTTTTAGAAAAACTAGGAGTATAATTCATAGGAAAGTTTTTTAATCTAGTACCTAGTATACAAATAAATGATGATTGTGAAACATATATTTTTTTATATTAACAGCTACTACAAATATTTGTGCTCTATTTCATATTTGTAATACGTTCAACTTGTGAAATTCGAAAGAGAATCGTCAATATTGAGCTAGTGCAGTAGGTATATAGAGGTACAAGCAATTGAAGCAATACATGTTGGTATCAGTATTACCATTAATGGTACTAGCTAATGGTACTAAGGAGACGAAGGGACACGCAACAATCAGAGTTGAATCTTTGCCAAACACATAACAATGAAACGCAAAATCCACTAAGAAGGTTATTGCATAGTGTGCGATTATCAAAATTAGGAACTTGCATCTACTTACTGTCTGATGGAAATGAGCAGATTTATTCACTTCGTTCATCTACAATGAAAGCTTGATGGCGATGAAAGCAAGACGACGGGCAGTAAGACGGTAATGTAGCGCAATACTTGCAAAAAAAGCGAGTGACGAAAGTTGGCACTTCACTTTTCATTAAAAAGTAAGTTAAGTAAAATTGTATCGACTTTGTATCGAATATTTCAGCTATATGTATAGTTAAGCTACGTGTGTATCGGCTACGCTACAGTGCGTAGCGTGTAGCAATAACAATATGCTACGTACATACGTAGTGTTGCTACGTCGTAGTCGACAGTAGACGATTTAATGTTCATGTTATGAGTAAAAGTATATCAATGATTGTTTATGATTTATCACGGTAGTTGACGCCATATAGATAGTCCCAATTAAAAATGTCCGTAGAGTAATGTTAGGAATATGTAACAGTGTAGGTACTTTTCTACACCGTTAGATTGGCGATATTAAGATCTATAAACTTACACGTAACATCACGTAAAGGTACCAAAGATTATAAGCTGTTGTAAATTTTAAGTATGTACCACAAGTACTTCTCTCCTGAACATGTTCTGTTTTGTAGATCCTACTTTCTTAATAGGAACCATCGATATATTCCAGTCATTACGACACATAATGTTTCAGAAGTACCTACTGTGTTTTGTAACAGTTTTCAGGTGCCACAACGGACGGTTGGCAAGAAGCAACATTAATATCAGCAGTACCATTGGATATGTTATTTCTGTACAGTAAGACAAGGGTCGAACTTCACACTGAGAGTGCTGCAGTGTTAAGCGTGTGTCCTTCACAGGTTAGAATAACATAATTATCTATACATATAGGTAAGTTACACAAGCTGTCCCATGCAAACATTTGTTTTGCCATAGGAAGTCGCCTTTGCACCTCGTGTATTGGAAGAACTACAACTTTTAAACCTTCCCTGGACTTCTACGTGTAATACAAGACTAAAATTAGCCAAATCGCGAGACTAACGAACATCAATTCCTACAGGGTACTTCCCGTGAACTCAGAATCTTGAAATTCGACACGAAGCAACGTTATATGTATAGTACAAGTAGAGTTAGCAGGAATTAACTTGAAATTTGATATGTATATTTTAGGAGGTGTGTGAAGGCTTCTAAAGTATAGATTAGGTAATGACATGGCGTTAGGTTTTTATGCTTAATTTTTTTAATCATGTGTTCTGGCTGTGGTTCTGGTAATCAATACAAGGTTCACATCACGTGGCCTCCTTTAATCTAGGTACTATACTCAAATGTATGTACATGCTATACTATGTTTACTCCTACAAGAGCGTGAATTAATCAGTGTCAAATCTTCTACAGGCATCATCTGGGAGTGATGTTTTGGCAACAGTACGTTGCCAAGCTGGCACGAGAAGGCTATGGATTAGTATGCGTTACCCAAATTACGAGAGAACTATACAGAAATCGTCTCCATTGCTGGTGTATGCCCTACCGGCAGGCTCTCCCAGAGTTGCGCGTGTATTAACCGTAAAACTTTGTGCCCTACCATTATATTCTCAGCACGAGGATCCTACTGATTTGAATAATGAACACAGGTGATTATTATTGGAAATAATCTAATATATGTACGTACCTAACATCGGATTTTACGATAAGTAGATATATAAGTAGATAATTACTGGTTGTCAAGTATTTACCTATGTCCTAAAAGTTTGTGAACTATTAAATATTTACTTGTCACACAAACTTTGGTAAATAGTTTACTTTTAACTATTTACTGTTCGCAAAAAGAAAATAGGTACCTACGTCAAATTCGATACTAATTGTCATACCTCCATCACACCTATAATTTGCAGTTTTTCGCAATTCGCAGTAAACTAATGCATAAAGTAATGCGATAAAAAGTTTTCTGACTGTTCATAATATAAGGATAGGTTAATTTCACACCTGTGGCGAAGCTACCTAATAAGTCGATTTCCATCGGCTTACCTTCCGAATTTCAGCGATACACTACCTACATTATTAAATCAAAGTAACTAGGTAGGTAACCACACTATACCCTTGTTGTAAGCGAGCATATTATGTTTTAATTTGTAATTATAATATTACGACGAATAATATTTCAGAACCTGGTGTACCATGATAGCCAAAGGAAGTTTCTCAACGGCGGAAATGACATCGTGGTTAGCGGATGTTTTTCCGGGGGACCTTCCAAAACCATCGGGGACCATGCATTTTGCTCGTTCCCATATCCTGTTGCACACTAATTTGGTTATATTCTACCAGTAAGTAGATTTAACTACTTATGGTAAAAAAGTTGGGTTGGTTATTTATTAAACCTGGTTTTATTTTTCAGAAAAGGGCATGCACAAATTAAAAGTGAGGATATTTCAGCAATAACATGTCTTAGGGACATCCTTATTAACTACTCCGTAACGAAGAATCAGCGGCTTGATTTTTTTTGGGGTAATTATTATAACTATACGCACTTGCGTTTCAGTGTAAAGTCAAGGACTACCGGATAAATATTTTTTAAGAGCATGACATTATTTCTATGAAAATATCCACTTTAAAAAACCGTTTGTCTTTACTTACCTAAGTTATGTATGTACATCTACTTGCAGATGTTCCAGAGGACTGTTGTATGAAACACTTCGAGTTGATAGAAAATCAGTTTAGAAACGAGCACAAAAAGGATAGAGACAATATGCTCAGAAAAGCTATTGAGTATGTACCTATCAGAATGGGGTAAGAAACTGTTGATCTAATGGCGCTACTATAAGTGTTCCTAAACTATGTTGTCAGTCATTGTTTTGGAATAACCTATACCCATTAGCGCCATTAATCCCACAGTTTCCTACCACACATTATTGTCACTCACAGTTGAATAGTTAAATAATTCTTGCATTTCTTTTTTTTAAACAGATCTCTGGATTTGAGCATCAACGAATCTGATGATGAAACAATTGTACTTTGTGATGACTATAAAAATGTATTGAAAACACAAACGCAGGGAATTAAGAGCAGTATTACAGACATTATTAGTAAGATATTGTGGTTATTTTGATTTATATTTTGTAATTTTGTAAGTTATACCATAGACTAAGGAAACCGCCACTACGCTTAAACATTCTATTTTTACGGTTATATCTACTGTTATTCGGCTGATTTTCTAATAATTCTTTGCAGGCGCTCTAGAAGGATGGTATAGAGATTTAGAATCCCTATCATTAGGACCTGATCAGGACAACGAGAAAAAGAAATGTTTCCGTAAATATCTACAAGAATGTGAAATTGATGAAATTAAAGGAATGTTCAGAAGCCCACCATTTATAAATAAAATATAAGTAAAATATACATACTGTAAATTTATTTGTGCATTTTTGATTTGTAAACATATGGATGAGACTTTAAAAGTTGTAAATCATAATGGTAAATGCCATGTTCCTCTGTCAATCTGCATAATTTTGAAACATGGTTTGCCATCTCATTCACTGACTTCATTTGTTCAGCCAAAAACACTGAAGTTACAAAGTCGGCACATTGGTAATCTTTCATTTTCTCCGCCACAGATACAACATCTTCCAGTAACTAGAGAAAAAGGTGTTTTTATAGCTCATACTCATTACACTTTCAAATTCATTTGCATTCCAACTGTTGGGTGCTATGCTCGACTTGACTTGATTTGTGGACACAGTACCTACTATACTATATTTGGCTAAACTATACTAGACATGTAGTTTCAAGTCTGGCTTATGTACCAAGAAGTGTTTTTCAGAGCTTATGTAAAGGATGCACTGCTCATGATGTCAAAGGAAAACATTGTGAACAAACATGCAAACCATAAGGTGTGTGAATCCTGAATAGTGGGTTAAGTATGTGTGAGATGAACTGTGGGTATTCATGAAAAAAGTACCACTGCCTAACCCACTTTGAGATTGAAGAGACTTGCAATCTTCAACTATTTACCTACTTACTTTAAATTCTCATTTAATAATTCCAGAAAATCACTCACCATTGTTACAGATCTCTCCATTTCAAGGCCTTGTTTGAAAGCATTCAGGAGTGTGAGATTATTTAAACAAGGTGGTGCTTTGAGGTTCTGGATATCTACAGTACCACCCCTTAGTAATTGGTACTGTATGAAGTCTTGCATATGCCCTAATTCTTCCTCATACATATTCATAAAAAACCCACCAGCACCAGGCCTGGACACAATTGGGTGCAGGAACACCACAGCCATGCTCAAGTAATCTTGAGCTGCCTGTTGCTCTGCCTGGATTTGCCTATTGACCACAGCTTGGACCTCTGCACTATATTTATACTGGTAATAACATTGACATCTACGGGTTGTGTGTAAGATAAACCAACATTTAATTTTATCCCGAAACACTGGAACTTTGAAAACACCAAGCATTTTGCTTTATCAAAAAAGTTGTTTAAAAGTATATCAAAAATTCATGGCCTAGAGAATTTTAATAAATGTTAATAAAAAAACTATAATAAAATTGTTGTTTACCTATGTTGACATGATTAACTGTCATTTTAGTTTGTTTTAAGATATTATGACTGGTATATTGTAGACTCTACAGCTAAAGGTATGTTTTAATTATTGACTAAAGGTCATCACAGATATAGCAAGCTATATTATATTAACATACCAAAATACATGTTATAGTATAGCAAGCAACCTATATTTTGTTGACGTCAAACAAATATACATACATAATGTTCTTAGGAACATTGTTGGGTTCGTCAGTATGAACAACATTTACTATAGCAACAATGCAGGGAAAATAAAAACAAACTTCGTCTCCATACAAAATAGATGATTTTCTGCTTCGGGAGATGACATTTTGTATGGAGATGAAAAAAGTTTTTTCATTTCCCCAGATTCCTGCCATAGTAAAGGTTGTTCTTATTGACAAGCCTATAAAGAACTATTCAGTCTAAAAGAGTTGAGTCAACTCATTCTTCATATAGAATATTATTATGAAAACAAATAGTAAAGTAAGAAATGTAGTCAATTTCACTATTTACAGGTTGTACAGCTCTACACTATACAGGTTCAGTCAATGCGTAGCCAAATCTTATATTGGGTCAACAAAACAAACAGAGAAATTAAGTAAAGTTCTAATCAAAGTACATTATATTTAATATCTAAGCTAATATTTACAACAGTAATTACTTAAATACATGACATTCTTTACTTCTGGAATGGATAGTAATCCAGGCCAGAATTATACTTAAATTTATAGGTGAAGCGATTTACTTGAGTTTTTCCAATTTCTATCATCTTCTGAACATCTTCTCTGTAAGCAGGTGGAAGCAATTCTTCTTCAAGTGTGCATTTGTGTTCGTCTGGGACATTCTCCTTAAATATTCTCTGTCTTATGATATCCACATCTCGACTATATTCTTCTTTCAAATCTGCAACTGTTGCAGTGGGTGTATCAATATTGATTACAAAATAATTAGCCTCACGGTGAACTATGCCATGAGCACTGGTTTTGTAGGGCATCTGACGAAAACCCAAATTCTCGATTTTCTTTATTATTCCTCCTCTTTGAAATATATTATTTGCTACTCGGGTGATAGTAGTTTTTAATTCCGCTTTGGGCATCGCTCGAAACATCAACGCTAGTTCGTACGCAGGCATTTTTTCAGCTATGAGAATACACGCGATATCGCTCAAAACGAAACGAAATTAGGAACGCAAACTATATAGAAGATATTATAAATAAACAATACTTTATGCCATTTATGGGTGCGAGCTATATAGATGTGACAAATCAGTGGAGGGGAGAGCACGGGGAGAGGTTATGTGATCAATACTCCAATATTATTATAATATCATACTGTCGATCTAGTTGTTTTTTTGTAAAGAATAGGCAAAGGCAAAGAAGTTGTTGAAGTGGGTTTGTTCTTAGATTTAAGACTTACGCAATAAATAAATA
>SJJU01000149.1:0-16782 GCA_012932125.1 Conopomorpha cramerella
CCGAAAATTTATTTTTCTCGTATTACTACTGACTATCGAAGTTGTTATACGGGTGATACATTGTTTCTCTCGTATTACTACTGCCTGATTCTAAACTTTTTTGTGGGTAGTTCCCATTGGCAATATAATATTCTTCAAGAATGACTTCAAATGACAAAAGTTTGCTTGTCATGCGGCTGCTCAATGCAGTTTATAAAGATAATTTTACTATTTCAACAAAGTTGACTAACAAAAGGAGGAAATGTGATATAATTAATGATGACAATATCCGACATATTCAAATGGAATTAATAAGTGAAACCATTTCAGTTGGTTACGATCTGGAAAAACTTCGATAGGTGTAGGAGAATAAAAGCATAGAAAGTGTCTGACAGATTGGGTTATTTTATGATTTCATGTTTATTTTGTTTTCAAAGGTAATATAATAAATAACATACATATGTACGATAATATATTTTTTTATTTAACTGAACATTGATACAAAGTAGTAACACGGGCAAGAACGTCTGCCCATATTACAACTTTAATTACCAGTAGTAGTACGGTTAAAAAAAATTAACCATATTACTACTGGTAGTAAGAATGGTAGCAACACGGGTAGAAAAGCTATTTATTTAGCATTTTTACTTACTTTTTGTTTGGACAAAATAGGAAGGAGAATTGGAATATGTTGTGAGCCACTCTCCCACGTCTCCTTTGCCTTCAATTAAGCAAAAAGAAGTTCTTCAATTTGATCATCAGCTGTAGTATCATATCATTGTAAGATTTAGTTTCAAGAGACACAATGTCAAACTATTGTACTATGTAAAAAAGTACTTGGACAGAGAATCACTAATGTCAACCTACCTACCAGATATTATTTCTGTAGTTTCTCTTGACATAGAGTGAAACAACCTAGTGTCGCATTTGTTTTGGCGTTCACTAAGTTGTCATCACTACAAAGGATTTAATTTCAGGAAGACACAATTTGAACGAGACGTGAATAGCAGCCCTTGTCTGGTCATTTCTTTTTTAGACGGCTTTGCTAGGGAGCCAGCTAGTCTACCAGCACATTCAACAACCTAGAAAATGCCAACAACCTTCAAAATTTTGCACAAAGAAAAATCTTATGTATTTTATATGCATAGCTTTATTGTAATTTTCATAATGTTACTCTATATTAAGGTTGGGTCGTAGCGTGAGTGTGTATGATGCTGATGCTCTTGGAGTGTGGGGATGGATGGAAACCAGACAGCACATAACTCACATTGATATACAAACATTCCTGCATTTGCAGTCACTTGGCTCTCCAGCATCTTTGTCATGAAGTGTCCAACTTTGTACCTGAAATTTCATTTAAAATGTAAATATACTTAAATTGTTGAGAGAATCCTCTTGATTACATCATTCATGTCATAATTTTTTTACCGATGATTGTACAATTGTTCGTAGTTCCGAAATTTTCGATCACATGCGTTGCAAAGCAATAGCTTTGGCAAAGAGAAGCTGTAGCAAATTTTTTGCCAAGTGCAATCCATCCAATGTTGCTCTACAGCTTTATACGAATCAAAGGTTTTCTCGCAAGGATTGCACTCGTAATTATTAATTGTGTTATGTACTTTAGCATGTTTTAGAAGTCTTGGTATATTAGTGTAGACTTTTTCGCAAAATTCACACTGTAGCAATGACGAGGCTTTTATTTCGCGAACTCTGTCAGTATAATCAGAGTTTGAGCAGTGGAGCGCGTGTCTGTCCGCGATGTCCTTGCGCGGCCACACCTGGAAACAATGCGCGCATGTCCACACCAGCTGCCAGCGTGGTTGCCCCTCCGATGCCGAGTGACGTATCGAGAAATGCCTTTTCAAGCCGGTCTCGTACACAAAACACTTCCCGCATATGTTACATGGATATGACCTCAGAGATTTAGGGCACACTATATCAAATTCTTGAGTTTGAGCGTAATTCAGAGTCTTGTTCAACATCTGGATGTTTTCCATTATGCGGGCATTGTTTTCTTTCACTCTCTCCAAGCTGTATTCAAACGGGCACGTACTTGACTGTACTCCGGAATGTACATTTATGTCGTACATACTAGCCGACATTAGATTATTGTGGTCGTTTCCATAATTTATGATTTTGAAGTTTCTAAGTTTGTTGCTTCTTTGATTTATTGCCTCATGGTTTCGATTTAACATTGGCGTGAAGAAATTACTGTAAGAGATATTAGCGTGCTTTGTATCACTATGATTCATTTCGTGGGCACACGAATCTAAGTCAAATTTGCTTTCCTCATTCCCTGAAACGATCTTCACAACAAGTCTCGAAGACTTTGTTAAGTTGCGCTTTGTCTTCTCGTTACCGTCACACCAGTCCCCGTAAGTTACTCTCGACGTGTTGTTTGCGCCATCCTCGAACGTTATTTGTAGCGATCGTAAATTGATACCCGACTCCAATTTGTGAATAACCAATTTCCCAGACATAGTAAATTCATTAATAATGATATGTTTATATTAGACCTTAACGTTGTCATTATAAATACAGATGACTTTGACTTTTGACACATAGATTTTTTTTTAATTTTGGCAGACCACACAAATAAGTTTTTCAATTGGTGTAGGTCATAGAGAATGTTTTGTATGGTATAGACGATGAATCTCAGCCACAGGTCACAGGGGAATTTAAACCAATGTAATTGTTTTCAGAACTACTTGTCAGTGTTGTGGGGCAAACTGGCGAGTGAGATCCTAGTGCAGAATTGGGATGGTGCGCTGGACGACCTGGCGAAGCTCCGCGAGTTCATCGACAACGGCGCTGCGGGCGCCGCCGCAACCAACATGCAGGCGCTGCAGCAGCGCACGTGGCTCATCCACTGGTCCCTATTCGTGTTCTTCAACCACGTCAAGGGGAGGGACCTCATCATCGAGATGTTTCTTTACAAACCTTTGTGAGTGCTACTTTCGACTATCCTATAGCCTGTTTCGTATTGAAAGACTCGTGAGCGTTCAGAGCGCTATTGTGTTTTTTATGTAAGATAATTTCCAGCATAATTATTTTACGTTTCAGGTACTTGAACGCCATTCAAACCATGTGCCCGCACATCCTGCGATATCTTACGACTGCTGTCATCATAAACAGGTCGCGGCGAAACGCTCTCAAAGACCTTGTTAAAGTAATCCAACAAGAAGCATACACTTACAGGTGGGTCATGGATATAACATGAAGTACCTACGAATCTCCTTTAAGGTAGTGAGAGATGTCACCATAAAATGGTATACGGTCCAGTGTGTCAAAGACTGAGTTGGTACTATTTCTATTTGTCTCTGTTCTGTAGCATTAATAATTAGGTATAATAAAGTGATAACTACGCTCCCACATTTTGTCATTGCGACAACTCTACTTATGGTAATTCTATGTCTGCTATAAAGCCTATCCATGTATCAGGGACCCCATCACCGAGTTTATCGAGCACCTGTACGTGAACTTTGACTTCGAGGCTGCTCGCCGCAAGCTGAATCAGTGCCAAGCAGTGCTGCTTACTGACTTCTTCCTTATCGCCTGCCTCGACGAGTTCGTAGAGAACGCCCGACTCATGATCTTTGAGACCTTCTGCAGAATACACCAAGTCATCAGTATAGGGTAAGTTGTATGCTTCGCCTGTGTGAAAGAAGACAAAGTGGCTTTCCTTTGTTTGAAGAAAAATATACAGAGTTACTTATAAGTATGAATATTTACAAATTAAATTAAGTAGATATAACATTTAAAAGTATGTTAAATGTTTGTGCCAGGCACCTGTTTTGCTATATTTTCTATTATTTAAGACACGAGCTACGATTTCAAATTCATTCATGGCATGTTTTATTTGTGAATTAACAATGTTTGATCCACATTATACCTAACACAAAATCTTTGTTGTAGCATGTTAGCGGAGAACTTGAACATGCAGACGGACGAAGCCGAGTGCTGGATCGTGAACCTGATCCGCAACGCTCGGCTGGACGCGAAGATCGACTCGAAGCTGGGCCACGTGGTGATGGGCGCGCAGCCTCTGTCGCCCTACCAGCAGCTGGTGGAGCGCGTCGACTCGCTCGCCGTGCGCTCGGAGGCGCTCACATCACTCGTTGACAGGAAACACAAAGCTAAGAACCAAGATGTACGTAGAGTAAATTTAATAATGCCATCTCATTGGTAGTTTATGTCCTTGACAGTTTTTCAGCAACGAAACTTCTATGCCACCCAGAATTTTTTAAATGAATGTGACAATGCCATAATTTTAACTAGGTATTGAAAACATTATGTTCTAACAGCAAAAAATATTATTGGTCTAAGGTTCTGGAAAGTTTCTGAAGTTCTTCAAAGTTTCAGAATATTTTTTTTTCTAACACTTTGAACATGCGTTTGACCACCATCCTGCCTGATGTTAAGCAGCGATGAAGCACACTTGTTTATTAGGGACTTGAAGACCTCCAGACTATACCTACCACATAAACCATTATTACACCATTCTAATGACATATTTTTCTTTGCAGATCCGCTGGGGAGCCCAAGAATTCTGATAATATTTATTATTATTTGAGTCTGAGTAATATTATAACAGTGAATCGTACTGTTGCAAAAGATTTTTAACAATGTGTTTCTACAGCTGGCATTCTATTCTGAATAAACATACATACAAACATATAGTGGTTGTCATTTCATGTAGGTCTACTGTCATATACTGTAAAATTAAACCAGCACGTCTCCTCCAAGAAAGAGCGACAAAAAAAAGTTATGCGCTCTGTTATTGGCTGTTAGGTATCTCGCGCTCACTGCGATTTCGCTTGTTTCAACATGAATCGCGTTATAACTATAGTCTTTTCATATTTTTCTTGGGGGGCTGCAGATTTAAACACTCGTAGACCGTGTGTGCCGTGATTACCGAAGCTAGACACTGGGCGCCGATAGACCTTGGATGGATTAACGTGTGATATTTTCGAGCTTTCCGTGTCACTTGGAAGTCATCTAACCACTTTCTTGACTTTGGCTTTCCTCTCTACGTTTCGCCGTAATGAGTCAGGGGTCGGACAGCTGCCTGTGATACCTACAAAAACCTAAAATAAGTACAGTTCACGCCTTTTAATATCGAAGCGGGGCAGGCAGAGACACTAAGCACACTCTTCACCAAGCGTATTTAACCCAACGAAACAGGAAGTGAGCCCATCGCCGTTGTAGGGTTCACACACCTTGTGGTGTGCGGGTTTCATCAGGATGTTGTCCTTCATCGTACGAGCCTTGCGTTGCGTCCGTAGGCTCTGAAAAAGTCCAGGCCAAGCCAGACTCGAACCCGTTACCCCACGTATCCGACCAACTGGACAACAGACGCTCAACCAAACTAAGAAATAAAAAGTGGATCCTAGGTATCCCTCAAGAGGGCTGGGTTAAACCCTGTACAATCAATCTACCCACATCTCTCACCTAGGTGATTAGGGTAGGTTTCTAGCTTGTAACACAGTTACAAGAGGGAGTGTCACAAACTGGGAAAAAAAATATCAAACATCCTTCCCAGTTTGTAACGGTGTTACAAGAGGGGCTGTGACAAACTGGGGATACACCGTGATGAGCCTATTGCTACGTTCATGTTTTTTTTTTCATGTACTCAAACTTTGGCGCATTTGCCGTGACTAATGGCAAATGCATCAAAGTTTGAGAATATTAATTCTTCCTGTACAATGTGTCTGAGACAATAATAGTATAATATAGTCGATGTCATTGTTAGTCTCATTAAAACGTGAGGGTGCTGCATCAATGCTGCGTGGAGCATTACACGGGAATAACAAATTGATCAAACAGGAGTCCTCTCCTTTACTTCTGAACACTAATTCCACCACATACTTACATAAGTACAGTGAAAAAAAAATTTTGAAAATGAGAAATAAAGAACCCATTTGCATAACATCGCTTCCCGCACAAAAAAAATCCAGGAATACATGTTAAATTTTCCCAACGATTCACTTACAAAGGTTTGTCACCCATCTGAACCCGTCAATGGGGAATTTTCAGTGCCCTTGTTTCTCTTAGTTATGACAGGTGGCGCTAGCTGTAGTAAGGGGATAAAAGTCACGGAAATTACTAACTTCAAGCAGTCAGTATTGAAGGTGACAGTTAATTTCTTTATCGTTTGTTTACATGTTACAAAGGAGTCTGCAGTTTGAATACCTTACCCAATTGTTAAAAAACTGTACTAAAATACATCTGACAGAAGTCCCCCTGGACACGTACCAGCGACATCTAGATAAGCAATTTTTGGAGTTTGAAAATTCCCCATTATTTAGATGATCTAATTAAGTAGGTGGTATACATATTGTGGTACAATTATTCCTAAGCTAACCTACCAAGCTCTTGTCAGTTCTACCTATGTCAAAAACAGAATAACCACTTTTAGTAGATCTCTAGGTAGTTCTTCAGTATAAGTTGTACATATTGCATTTGTCAGTAACCAGATAGGTATGGGCAAAATGTTCAACCATAGAATACCTAGGTAATGGTTACTTTTTCAATTCAATGTCAAAACAATAGTGTGAACCTGTAGAATTTTATTTAATACAAAAAATAGAGGTAGGTACCTACACTGATAATAGCTATACCTACCAGAGAGGTGAACTAAGATCAAGTAAGTCAGAGGATCCCCTTGTTTTTAAAACATGAACAGCAGAACATGACTGTTTGATAAAAAGATTGAACTACAATTTATTTAAATATCTCTATATTTATTACATTATTCTACTGGTTTAATTGTTATAAATCTAGACAGTACAAAGGCAACAAGTATTGTTGATAGTACAAAGAATACTACAAACACATAGAATGTATCTTCAGAGAATATATCAGTAAATGCTGGGATTTGGTTGTATATTTCTTCGACCACTTGGAGATTGCCTTTTCGCACCATTTTTACTTCTTTTTCCCTTTCTTCTTCTCTGATTTGGTTTGTATTGTTGACACTGGCTGTTCTTTTGGAGCTAGGGCACTTATGTGTTTGTTGAAAAGTTGAAAAAGTTCCAGGCAAGTAAGATTACCTGATTTGAGTACTATGTTTTGAACTTTGGCAGTTTCTGTAATAGAAAGATGGATATATTAAGATCTATAGCAAAAAATTAACAAGTGTAAAATTGTTTACTTATAAAATATGCATATGTATCAGTCTTACCAACTGCTGATGGCACTAATGATATATCCACAACAGGTTCACTCCGGTCACAAACAACTTCTGTCTTTATGGCACAATTTGTATTTGTGAGGCCTATTCTTGGTGCACTTAGATAATGAAGGAAGTTTCTGAAATTCAAAGTTAACCTCTATTACACAGAAAATGTTCAATGTAATTTGAAAACTCAAATACGAACGTAAAGTTATGAGAAAGTAGAGCAAATAAGGAGGAGTATTTTTAGAATTCCTGGTAGAGTACTTCGATGCAATATTCATGAATTGCTGCTACCTACCTGGTGTGAGCAACATTGTCACTGAATGGGTCAAATTTAACTGTAATTCTTTTAGCAGCTTTCAGATTAACAATCTTCAGCTGTTTGCCTATAGCAGACACAACCCCTCCAGACCTTCGTAGCGTCCCACTGTAAGGGATAGACATATTATTGTAGAATTTTCAGGAAGAAAATTACGATCAATACAATAACAACGTTTATGAATATTGTTGTGCTATTCTCTGAATAAACGTTGCTGTAAAGTATTTGACATCGTCGAATTGTAAGTCATAAAAATCTGATAAATATGTTTTTATGTCGAAGAAAACGTATTTGAGGAGCAGAAAACTAAATAGAAATTGACGTATACTTTAGGATTTGTAATAAATATTTCACGTAACTACCTTTACAAATGCTTGTTACTTTTTTAAATAAATTTGGTTTGGACTTAAAGGCAGATATAGAAAAATACAGTCTTGTCTATGAATAATAAACAACATATTGTCTATGATGCCATAATCTATTGTTATGGTTCTCATAAACGTCAAATCAGCTACAGAGAGCGAGACGTCAAGCAAATCGCAGACAGACAATAATCCACATCGTTAATTGATCACATTGTGTTAATACATTACGAAATATTACTATTTGTGGTATTTCTGTCGTCTACTATATTAATATCATACCAAGATGTACCCCGTTGGCCAGCGTAAGTACTGTTATCGTAATCTACAGCGCGTGCATCTTCAACGAGGTCTTTGTTTGACTGAATGTGTGCCCTAAATTCGACGCCAGTGCATAATTTTGTGAGTTTTTTTCATTGGATTGGTTTTTTAATGAGTTTTTGTGTTTCTAAACTAATAGCTCCAGCGGGGGAGACGAGCGCTGGTGGTACGGTAGGTGTGTCGGGCGCTGGCACTACTACGACAGTGGCAACCAGTCCTCCAGCAGGGACAGCTACAACGCCCGCAACGCCTGGCACCCCCGCGACTGGAGTCCCAAGCGCCACAGGCCCTATGGCTCTAGTATCACCTACAGTTGCAGCTCCACCTGAACTTCCAGTGTTGACATGCCCAAGAAGGCCCAATCTTGGCCATGAGGGCCGACCTATTATGCTCAGAGCTAACCATTTCCAAATATCGATGCCTCGAGGGTTTGTACATCACTATGATGTGACTATTCAACCAGATAAATGTCCTAGAAAGGTATGCATTTATATTTCATTACTGATAAGATTTGAAAGTATAATGAATCTAGAGAACAATTTCATGTAACACCTCACATGCTGTAACTAAAAATTATTAGTGTTTAAAAATGTTAATGTGCTAAACATAATTTTGTCAGGAAATTATTGATGATCCAACCCATGATTTTCATTAGGAATAAAATGTGGCAGCATTAATACCTTCATTGAAACATAATTCAACACACCTTGTTATTGTATGTCAGAATGTGTCTCCAAAGGCTTTACTACTACTAGGTGTTCATATCACTGAATTACATTACTGTGCCAAAACTAAGTCCTGGCTTCAGTATGTTAAATTTAACCTTTTATAGATTCCAATAGTGTTACTAATGGTTTGAGAATCTGTTATTGATGTAAAACCACTAATAAAAACCTAAGCAAATAACATTATTTACAACAAACAGATGAATGTAGTGCTTAAACACATCTGTTAATATTTCAGGTGAATAGAGAGATTGTAGAGACTATGGTTCACTGCTATAACAAAATTTTTGGGACCTTAAAACCAGTGTTTGACGGCAGAAACAATTTATACACAAGGGACCCATTACCTATTGGTAATGACAGAGTAGAGTTGGAAGTGATTTTACCCGGTGAAGGAAAGGACAGAGTTTTCCGAGTTGCAATTAAATGGGTTGCTCAAGTAAGTATGTGCTTAAAAGTGCACTTTTTTATATTTTACATCAACATGAACATGGTTTCAATTGCTTAGCATATCCTTGCTGTTCCAATGCTGTTTTGGGGTACAGAGGTATCAATGATTGGGGTCATTGAACTGATATGACCCCTCTCTGTTCACTGAGGGCTGTAGTAAACAGTATTCTCAGTGTTACCTGTTGTTTGTGAAATCTTTAATAGCCATTACCAGCTTTTGTTTTGCTAATTAATGAATATAGGGAAAGTGCTTACAGTATAGGCCAGTTATTCTCAATTTCCCAATCAGTCTGGGATTTTGATAACCACTATCCATAGGATTATTAATTAATGTGCTGACTAATGAGTCTGTTTCCAGGTATCATTATTTGCATTAGAAGAAGCATTGGAAGGTCGCACACGACAAATACCATATGATGCAATCCTGGCTTTGGATGTGGTGATGCGTCACCTGCCATCTATGATGTACACTCCAGTTGGTCGCTCGTTCTTCTCGTCTCCTGAGGGATATTACCACCCCCTAGGTGGTGGCAGAGAAGTTTGGTTTGGTTTCCATCAATCTGTCAGGCCAAGCCAATGGAAGATGATGCTCAATATAGATGGTAATGTATTAATTAGCTTTTCTAAAAGATATAATTACATTGATAAGATGCTCCTGCCTTATTTCATTCTTTGTAAAATATGTATATCTGGAATTGGTTTTCATGAAATTTGCCTCAAAAATAACATTGTCAAAATTTGCAGTATCATTTATTTATTTTTTTATTTTAGTGTCTGCAACCGCATTCTACAAGGCTCAGCCTGTGATTGAGTTCATGTGCGAAGTGTTAGATATTAGGGACATCAATGATCAGAGGAAACCGCTGACGGATTCACAAAGAGTTAAATTCACCAAAGAAATCAAGGGTCTTAAAATAGAAATCACGCACTGTGGTACTATGAAGAGGAAGTATAGAGTTTGTAATGTGACTCGCAGACCAGCTCAGATGCAGTCGTAAGTTAATTACTATTTACTTTGCTAATAACCTGTAATTAACATTAAATAACAGGTCATATTCAATTGAATACTTCTTACTTATCTTTTCTATTATTGCATTATTTATACATACATAATTACCTGTCTCCTACGTAAATTTTAGACTATCAATTTGGTTTAAATAGACAAATTGTAAGGTTGTCAGTGTAAAGTAGCTAGCCCATATTGAATATTCAATATTGTATACACAAAGCATCATGTACCACAAAAACCACATAGCCATGTTGAACTATGTGTTAGTTAGTTTATCTGGACATTATCTGCAACCTCCCAACATCATAATATCTATTTTGTGTGCTACAGGATAGCTCTACTCTAATTATCTACAATAATATAAAACTGTTACAGGTTCCCACTGCAACTTGAAAATGGTCAAACAGTTGAATGTACTGTGGCCAAGTACTTCATGGACAAATATAAAATGAAGTTGAGGTACCCGCACCTGCCGTGTTTGCAGGTGGGCCAAGAACACAAGCACACCTACCTACCTCTGGAAGTGTGTAATATTGTGCCAGGTCAAAGATGTATAAAGAAACTTACTGACATGCAGACATCAACAATGATCAAGGCAACTGCTCGCTCAGCTCCTGATAGGTAAATGTTTTAAACTTTTTTTATATGGCCAGGTCTTTGGCACTCAGAAGTGTACCTACTGTCATTTGTTTGAATTTATGTATACTATAAATGTAGTTTCTTCACTCTCGTTCGTGAGTGCTATCTTCCAATCAATTATGATGTTCTCTAACCAATTCTAGACAGATTGTGATCAAGCCAACTGGTACTGCCATACTATCTTGCTGTCTTAAAACTCATATGTCACATGCTATTCCTTATTGCGTAAACTGCTAATTAGATCATTTTAAAAATGTATTTGGGCATATGGAGAGAATGAATGAAAGTCGATTGACGAAAGAGATTTATATGGGTGATGTAACGGGCCAGGTGAGTAGTGGTCGCCCCAGAAGGACATATACAGACCAGATTGGTGATATCCTGGCCGAAGGTGGCGTGAAAAGTACTCGAAACCGGAGGTCATGTATGAAAAGATGTATGAATGTAGATGAAGCGGAAGGGGTATGTCAGGATCGTGACAAATGGAGATCTGTAGTCTCTGCCTACCCCTCTCGGAGACAGGCGTGAAGTATATGTATGTATGTTTAAAAATGTATTTCTGTGTAGGGAACGCGAGATTAACAACCTGGTACGTCGCGCAAACTTCAACACGGATCTGTACGTGAAGGAGTTCGGTCTGACGATCTCCAACAACATGATGGAGGTGCGCGGCCGCGTGCTGCCGCCGCCCAAGCTGCAGTACGGCGGCCGGGTCTCCTCGCTGGGCGGACAGGTTATATTCCAACACTTATAGTCTTTGGCATCTACCTCGTGTGTTCATAAGTTTTGAGACGAAATAAAAGTTGCATAACTTTTTTAATAATTTACTTATATTTCTAAAATTTTCCGTGCACATTAAATAGACACTAATCAACAATAAAATATAATTGTTATTCGAAATGACCGCCCCTGTTTTTAATACAGGCCCTTAGACGATTTGGCCAGTCATCAATTACGGCACGAATCTTTTCCAGCGGAATTAGCTTTGCTTCTCGGACAAGGGCTCGCTTCAATGACTCCAAGTTTGGGTGGGACTTTCGGCAGGCCCTGAGCTCTAATTCCGTCCATAAAGAATAATCAAGCGGGTCGAGGTCGGCACTGGAGGAGGGCCATTCGTCCGCCGCGATGATGGCCGGAACATTTTCTCGTAACCAAGCTTGGGTGGATTTTGCCTTATGGGATGGCGCCGAGTCTTGCTGGAAAACCCAATCCTTATTGTGAAATAAAGTATGAGACAGGGGTTTCACGACAGACTCTAAGATGTCACTTTGGTAATTCTTGGCTTTCACCTTGACGCCTTTTTGGCAGAAATGGAGTGGAGTGACACCTTCGTACGAAACTCCCCACCATACCATCACACTGGCCGGATGATGAGACCGCGAGACATTCCGTGCTGAAGCTGGGACATCCTTGCTACTTTTGGCATACACTTAATTATTTTGTCGATTGAACTTTTCTTCGACAGTAAAGATTTTCTCATCGGTGAAGAGTATCTTCCTCGCATCGTGTCTCTTAAGCAGTATTGGACAACGTTCGCGTCGCAATTTACAGAACGCCGACTTTACGCCGTAAGAAAGTGAACTTTCTTACGGCTGTACGCCTTTACCTTCAGATCATATTTCAGTATTCTGTTCACTGAAACGCGCGAAATATTAGTCTGCAGAGCGAGTTTCTTCTGAGTGCGACATGGATTTCGGCGAAGTCTCTCTCTGATGATTTTGATGTTCGCAGGCGTCCTCACAGAGCGTGGCCGACCACTTCTTTCACGATCTTGCAAAGAACTTGTCTCCTTGTATCGTTTAATAGTGTAATACACGAAGTTACGGCTCACTCCAAAAGTTTTCATCTCACGGAAAATCTCCATTGGTTTTTTTCCTACCTTATGTAGCGAAATAACGGTCGCACGTAATTCTTTAGTTCCCTCCATCGCGAGAAAATTAAAAGAAATGAATCTGTCAATCATAAAAATTAAAAGTTAACATTCCAAATTCAAAATTGGAAAAAGAAAAAATTATCAGCCAGTAACATTTTTTATTTTTTTTTGAGTACAAAGTTTGTCTCAAAACTTATGAACACACGAGGTATAGTGCAGGGCGCCGGGGTTTGGTGTCATGTCAAAATGCCCCGGGATAGCTAAACTAGCGTTTTCAGAGCAGTTTTCACCTATTGCAGAATGTCTATGCGTACAATATGATATTGTATCACAATATAAATTAGACTGACTTTAAATGTTTCTTTACACATGTTACATTAACTCTTATTATTGTAGCATAGTATATCATAATAACATGTTCAAAGACTTATGGAGTAATTGTAAACTACTACATAGTTGTGTTGTAATATAATGATGCATGATGACGTCACAAGTAGTAGGTCCTTAGTGAGTGTTTAATGAACAGGCTCTGCCGAATCAAGGCGTGTGGGACATGCGCGGAAAGCAGTTCTTCATGGGCGTCGAGATCCGCGTGTGGGCCATCGCCTGCTTCGCGCCGCAACGGACCGTGCGGGAAGATGCTCTGAAGTATGTTATTTGGCTTTTGTATAAGATAGCACCCACTGGAGGTGGTAAATATTTGCCGTTGTATTCTAGTATTCACTCTTTTGAAATCATTGTTGAGTGTATTGTACTTTTCGTAAAAAACTATATAATAAACAATAATTACTTATTTTTACATACCAAAACTAAAATCTTGTGTCTCTCGTTATGTCTAATATGTTACACATATATTGTCATCAATTTCAGAAACTTCACTCAGCAGCTTCAAAAGATCTCAAACGACGCTGGCATGCCTATCATCGGGCAGCCGTGTTTCTGCAAGTACGCCACCGGCCCCGACCAAGTGGAGCCTATGTTCAAGTACTTAAAGTCCACATTTGTTCAACTGCAGCTGGTTGTCGTGGTTTTACCAGGAAAGACGCCCGTCTACGGTGAGTTACGTTTAATATGTTTAGTACCCGGTCTTTACCAATATGTCGTCTAACATCTACATTAATATTGATAATAGGTCTAATAATTAATTAACACATTCACTTTACACCTGGGGCGTGTTCTTAATGATTATATGAAGTTAACTCAAAATATTATCTTTGACAGTAGATAAAGCTTTTTATTAGTTTAGTACACACACGTGCGCCATTCTGGCGCAACTTAGGGTAGGCAGAGGTATGTACTTACTGAGAAAAGAATATGTACTAAGCTTAATTGTCTGACATTGGTGGTGAATTCAGGCACACCTTTTAGTGCGTCGGCATGACTTCCTTCGTATCCGGACTCGACATCCACAATCATCGGTGGCTATTATTCAGAGGGCGTATTTATTCGGGAATTCTGTGAAAATGGGTCAAGCACACGAAGCGCTATCTGAATTCAGTTTCGCGTTTTCTTCCCTATTTGATTTCATCTTAGCATTGATGATTGTATTTATTTTACATAACGTCATACACTAATCGCTGGCCAGTTTTTTATATATAACATATTGCATGTATTGTCACAGCGGAGGTAAAGCGTGTGGGCGACACGGTGCTGGGTATGGCGACGCAGTGCGTTCAGGCTAAGAACGTCAACAAGACGTCGCCGCAGACGCTCAGCAACCTGTGCCTCAAGATCAACGTGAAACTGGGCGGCATCAATTCGATTCTTGTGCCTTCGCTGCGACCTAAGGTTAGTTTCTTACTTTTCGCAACTTTTAAATATTATTTAGTATTCGACAGAATTTTTGAAGACTTGATGAATTTTGGGTGACATCTAGCCTCATAAAATTAAACTTATTTGTTGTTAGTTGTTTTTTTTTTCTTTGATTAAATGCTTTGTCTGCCTGATTTTTTCAAAGTTCGAGACTACGGGTGACGAAATCGCCCTGGCATATTATGTGCATTGCTGGTTTCCTTACTCTCATTTACACTGTGGACCGTAGTAAATCATCGATGTATATTTTTTATTGTTATGATGTCAAAGCTATGCAACTAGGAAAGTAAGAGAGCTGGCCTCCTGGAGTGTGTAGGACGTGTGGTGAGTGTAAACCCGTTGTGTGCGTGGCGCAGGTGTTCAACGAGCCGGTGATATTCCTGGGCGTGGACGTGACGCACCCGCCGGCGGGCGACAACAAGAAGCCCTCCATCGCGGCCGTCGTCGGCAGCATGGACGCGCACCCCTCGCGCTACGCGGCCACCGTGCGCGTGCAGCAACACAGGTACCCCGCCCCCGCTCCGCCCCGCTCCACCCCGCCCCACCCCGCTCTATCCCGCTCGGCTCTACCGTTTATACGCTATGCCATACGCATTGAAGCGCCCTTAAGTCCTCGAAACTATACTATAGTATAGCGATACTGCAGGTGCTCTCATGAGTGGTAGATATTTCAACGAAACTATACCCTGTTACACAGTATTGTGTATTTTTTTTGCGTATAACATGCCAAAAACAATAAAATAACACAGTAATAATTCGTCGGTGTAAACCATTCCATCAGTCCTTGACTACAGCTATCGACAACATCACTGCACTGTGTAGAGTGTCGAGTGTGTCACATCCCAAAATCAGTCAGTCTCAGTATAACTTATTGCGTCAATACGTTTATACATATACATACATTTAGTTCTGTGGATTTTTAGCATTGTCTCATGGTCAACACTCCATATTACTAAAAACAAAAATGAAACATAGGAGCATTGTTAGATTCTTGATTCTAGTCGATAAATGTTACATATTATTAAAATATTACATGTGTTCCGTCAGGCAAGAGATAGTCCAAGAGATGAGCAGCATGGTGCAAGAGCTTCTGATAATGTTCTACAAGTCGACGGGCGGGTTCAAGCCGCACCGCATCATCATGTACCGCGACGGCATCTCCGAGGGACAGTTCATACACGTGCTGCAGCATGAGCTTACCGCTGTCAGGGAGGCTTGCATCAAGGTATGTTATTTCACAACATGTTCTTACTTGTTCCTATTAATACAGGACAGGTTTGATGGTTTGATATTTTTAGGACTCGTCTGACAATAATATGTATAATTTGTCTAAACCGTGATTGTCAAGCTAGAAGTCTGGCTAGTAAAAGGTCGGAATGAAAACAAAATACATACTTACATATGTTTTTTATGAATGTGACCCATGCTCAAAGATAGAAATACTAGTTTAACCGTAGAAAGAAAGAGAGGGAAAGTTACTCTACTGTATGTCATGTAAGTCACATGATATAAGAAATGTCTATTTATGCGCAGCTGGAAGCGGAGTACAAGCCGGGCATCACGTTCATAGTGGTGCAGAAGCGGCACCACACGCGTCTGTTCTGCGCCGACAAGAAGGAGCAGTCGGGCAAGTCCGGCAACATTCCCGCGGGAACCACTGTGGACCTCGGCATCACGCATCCCACCGAGTTCGATTTCTATCTGTGCAGTCACCAGGGTATTCAGGTGAGGTTTGCGTTATTTGCGCGTTTCTGTTATTGTTTTTGAAGTGAAACTTCTTTATCGGCGTTGAAAAAAAATTACCGTCACATTTTTCGGTTACGCTTCACATTTTTTCCGTTACGCGCCATCTTTTTTTAAATTTAAGATATTTAACGTTAACCTCAGTTTCTGATTGTAACTATCGGTCAATGTATAAAAGTTAAAGTGAAATATTTGTATTCATGTCTATGATATTAAAATCCTTATGTTTAAACTTTATCTAATTTAACTTTATTTAACCAAATTCTGGAAAGTTGCATGTAGATCATTTTGCGAAAAATAAGGCCATAAAGAAGCTTCACTTCTTACGTGTGTACACTAGTACACGCACACTTTTTTTTATAATTACTAGGAG
>SJJU01000150.1:0-14595 GCA_012932125.1 Conopomorpha cramerella
ATGAACTTCCTACTAGATCATATAGGAAGTGGTAGAATGTACTTTTCGTTGTAGTGTTTAATTGTTAGTTTGATGAGAATGAGTAGTTCAAATAAAATATACTTACAAGTTGTGCCTTCCACCAAATCCGAAACATAAGCATGGAGGCTTACTGAACTTCTTAGCATGAGGACGTTTGAGTTATTCCGTTTTTTCTCCCTAAACAAGAAGGCTTAAGGATTTCAGTTCAAAAGCAGATGACCAAAAGTTTACAACTACCTATTACCAAAACAAAAAAGGCATGCTCCGGAATTCTCTGCTTTGCTCTTTTTCAAAGCTCTTGTGGGCTAAGTTGAACGCGAGATCCGTGAGAAATCCGCGGACCTCGTTTGTGACTCGCCGGCTCCGCTTACCTTACCTCTCAGCTTCTGGTGAAAGGGCACGTATGAAATTGATCTCCGCGATGTAGCGGGGTCCATTCCACCCGCGTTAGAAAGTGCAAATTAAATACTGAAGCATTTTCCAGTAGCTTACTGGAGTTTAATAATTAGTATTTACTGTACAACACTCTGTTTTTAGAATACTTACGACACATTATTAACTACACACCATCAATGGCAGTAGAGCACACTATTACATTTATAAAATATAGCATATTCTGACGCTGAAGAATCTGGAGAGTGCCCCCGAATCGAGCCATTTGAAATGAGAGTTACATTCGTTGGCCGGGAACTCTCACTCTCCCCTCTACATCTACCTCGAAAAAAAGCAAAACGACAATCGCGCTGAAAGCCTCCCTTGTACGGACTGCTTTCCGCGTACTACCACGGGTAATTGATCATTTAAATAAAATAACAAAATTGCAAAACTAAAAAAAAACCGTTCGTGTCGTGCCCTTTCATTTGATACCCCACTTGAACATATTTGTATAAAGTCGACTTTTTTCCCCCACTTTGAACCCTCATAACAAATTATCAAATTTTCATTTAATAAACAGCTTCTTAATACACGTGTCTTGCTCTTTCATTTGATACCTACCTTACTTGGACATATTTATTCAAGTTAAATTTTTCTTCCCCACTTTCAACACCCATAACTTTTGAGTAGGTGAACAGATATCGATCAAATATAGCTAACACTCGATTAAATCACCTATCAAATAAGATTTAGTTTTTTAAATCAAAATCGTTTAGGAGCTACGATGCCACAGACAGACACACAGGTACACACGTCAAACTTATAACACCCCGTCTTTTTGCGTCGGGGGTTAAAAAGAGTTTACTTCTCCGTAGTAGGTACAACCAGTTGGACATCGCAGTTGTACCAGGGGTCGGGAGAGCCAGAAATCACTGCCGCATGAATTAGAAACCATAATTTCTCAACGGTGTTTAGTCATGCGGCAACACGGCGCGACAGTCTGAGGAATCGGTCCAATTAATTCTTAACTCGTTAAAAGCTTAAACATTAATTTTGAGCTGCGGATATTTTTCGGTTATTTCAGCACCTGACTTACTATGATCGGTTGTGGTAGATACTGGATCGTATTGTTGTAAGTTCAGAGTATTCTTGTACGAACAATATCTGTCAATTGTAGTAATAGTGGAGGTTTTGGTCACCCACCATAGAAAACCCACTTCAGGGTTGCCAGTCGAGAAAGTAAGTCAAGGGTAAGTACGACACTTACATGAAAGAGAAGATTTTTGGACGCAAGTTTTCCAAATGTTTACCTTGGGGTGAGTTTATAAAGTGGATGACCAGCCGCTATTGTAATAAAGGGATAATCAATAAAACAAAATATATAAAATAAACAGATTGTATTACAATTACAACCTATACACGTTAATGTTTGACCACCAATGACGATAACACCAATATTTTTTTAATATAATTACATTGCATCAAAGTGAATTCCGATGAGATTGTTGATCCGCTTATCATGTTTGTTGTCAAAATATTTCATACTCTCAAATGTACTTACAAATTATTGTGCAGATACAAACTATCTAAATAATACTTAAGTTTTTAAATATGTATGTAGAATATGAAAGATTTTTTTAAAGATCTGATAATATTGCTGGCATGATATGAGGCCACTGGTGAATATGGAAAAAAATGTGATAAAAATAAACAAGCACTTTTCAAATAAAATAGAAGTAATTTTTAAAGCTACTACAATCCACAGAGGACGCTTATGTTAAAAGAAAGCACATTAAAACCAGAGCCCCCTGTCGTTTGTCAATGGGGTACAGGTTGACGAGAAATTATAGTTGAATTTTGCATAAGCGGCAGTCTGTAATTTATCCCTTTACATATTTAAAATTTCATTTGACATTGCAGCTGAAGATAACCCTTGTCAGTACCTATGTACCGATAAAAGTCGCCGAACAGCAATTTGAACCATTATAAAAATCACATAATTTTGATATAAGTACGTGCTTTAGAAATAAAGAAAAGTAAAGCTTGAAATAAGCACCGGCTGGTAAAATAAACGTAGATACAATACAAAAGAAGACTGCCAAGATGAGTTTGCGACGTAAATCTTATAACTTTTATGTAAGTAACAACGATCGCAAGGATATTAAGTTGAACGTCATACTTGGATTAACAATAATTAATAGTTCCAGTTCCATCCTTTTAACCAAACAGTTATTTGAGCTGACTGGCAACTGATCACTTGAAGACTAGATAGGCAGAAAATAGTTACAATATTTTTAACACATTTTGTAAATAATAATTATATTACTGTAACTTCAGTAAGTAAATATATTGATTTCCTTTGGGATGCAGTTGTGCAATTACAGGCGAAAGCGTTTGAATGTTTACATGTAAGTATGTTACAAGTATTATTAATGTAAGGCCAAAAATATTTAAAGCAGAGTTACACGAACACAATGGTCAAGATACATTCTAGAGTGACGAGCTAAACGACCATACCGGCATAAACAAACACTAATTACATGTCTATATTATGTAAGTTCTAATTAAATTAAAACGTGGCCTCTCAAAATACACATCAAATCTTCGAATTAGGACGTCAAATATTCATAAAAAAAATTACTATTTTCCGACGATCTACAGAAGTAAAACGTACACGCATATATATATATTATATATAAATGTATATAACTCGAATATTGTGTTGACGCGTTACACCAAATATAGTACAGAATATAGATACATAAATTACGTTCAACCCTTCTCCACCGCAAATTCACACACAAAAGCGTGACACTAAATGACCTCAAGTACTTTTAACATTTCGATTTGTTTTATTGATTTCATGATTACAATGTACGGTCTCGCGAGTGTGATTAACATTGTTTCCACGATCACATTTTATAACAAAGTTACCCTGCACGAAGAAATTTGAAATCTATACATCTAAATATCCATAAATATTTAGTGGAAACTACACATTTTAAGCGTGCACTGTGCATGATTTCAGTATACAATTTGTTAGCATTATGTACACAGAAGGCTGGACGCGGACGAACGAAGCAGCGTACGGTTCAATCACACAACTCTATACAATAATTAGAATTGATGGCATTTTGATGAATTCATAATATAAAAAAAAACTTTCAATGTGAAATAAAATACATACATGAGAAAATAAAAGCTTATAAACTAAAAGGCGGTAGAGACAACCTTAATTTTTGGCTTAGAGAATGGATGATGATATTTTTATATATATTTTTTTGTTACATGTGATCTGTAGCGAACATTGCAGTTTATGTACAAGAGCCGGGTGCATGAAGTCCACATTGGTGTTTGTTGTGAGCTGCACAAGCTATACACAATATTGTGATGTGAAACCTGAAAAAAAAAATGGCGTGCCTTTTCTATACACCGGGCTCTAACCTTTTTCACTACGAAAATATATTTTGATCTCAATAATTTATTTCGCTAGTTTCACGCTGGTGGTTAGTACTAAAATGTCATTATACCTTAAATGTATTTCAAAAAATTTATTCAAGCATTTAATTTGGAAGATTCCGTTAATCACAAATACATGGGTGATTACTGATTACTTTGTCTAACCTTAATTATTAAGATGAAACAAAACATAAAAATTCTTAAACCTAAGAACTTCCAAATTCCCTTGTTTCGATTTCCTTAAAATTAAAAATAACTTAGATTTATTTCAACTTATTTCTGAATACACCTAACTTTTTGCATATTAATGCAAAACCGAGCTAATTTGAGTTCTTAATTTAGATGCAATATGTTAGCAAAAAAAATCGCGTAGTGTTTACTTCATTAGATATTCCCAAAATCTTATTTCGTCTGGTTTTCGTAAAACACGTTCGATACTACAACATTTAAAACTAAAATTATGAAGACAAAAAATTTAAAGTGCCAATTAATGTTGTGTTGGCATTAAAACAGAACGCAACAGAATTGTCAAGGCCTCAAAATATCCCTTTATGTTATCACTATACTCCATTTCTTTTTAAATAAACACTCAATTGCAGGAAGCTTTTAATGGCTTAAATTAACGTTGATATTAAACCTATCTGGAGACCATTAAAGAGAACTGTAGGCGGTAATATTCGGTGAACATCCTGTATATAAAAACTATCTTATCTTAAGACGTAGTTTAATAATTGTATTGGACTGAAATGTCATTGATTTCAATGTTGAATAAATCTAAGTACCAAAACACGATATGTGAATTTACCACTGAAAATAGAAAAATGTACATTTAAATGTGTAACTTTAATATTGTACTGAATACAATGACGTAACATTTTCTATTGTAGTTGTTTCACAAAAAAATATTATTTGTTTACGCCCTTCGCTGAGGTTGCGGACTGAATTTCGACATGTACTGAACTTCGAAAATACATACATCGAGTTAGTTTCGGTTATGTTAGGTTAAATCTAACCTTAGTAAATGACGCTGGATTAGGATAAAAGTAATCTAACTTAACATAGCGTACGTGTTTTTGAAGTTAACTACGTGTCAAAGCAATGTCCTTGTCGAAGTTCAGCAACCGCCTTCGCTGTTTCATTGATCACGGCTGAATCCAGTTTCCTTATATTCACTACCAGCCATCTTAAGGGTCGTAAGGTCGTAACATGTGAACCTTCTTAAGGGTGGGTTGGGAAACTGGGGAAATAATGGCGCTAGTGGCGTGTTTACGGAACGAATACGTTTGAAAATCGTGTTGTCAGACCAAAACCATAAATTTTGTCTTTCCAATATTTTCGTTAAGTTCGCAAGATCAAAGTTACTTTTAAAAAAGTAAAATATTTTTCTCACGAAGATTATGTTTGATGACATTTTAATTTTGATGGAAATGTACAAAAATATCCGGGCAAATAAACATTAATTATTGCTGACAATACTAAATATTTCGCCTCTCTTTCTCTCGGTCAGACACATTACATGCTATGTCTTTATTTGTGTTAAATCCGGGTGTTTTGGTAAATTGCCACTAAAGCCATTATTTCCTTTTTATAGTTCCTGACATTAGCACATTCACACAAACTCCTGACCTTTATTGTACTTACATGTTTCAACCGCCTGTGCTCCCATTAAAAGCTTTGTGAAACTGGGTGTAAGTTATTTAAACCAAAGCCTCACAGTAATAATTCGAGATAAATCTTCCCTTACGTTTGGTATAGAGCAAATGTCATATCTTATACAAAATAATGGTCATAATTAAAGACCGCATATATTATTTTGGCAAAGGTCGTACGGAAACAGGCGGAGTATAATTCATGAACTACTTTACGGTGTGATATTTAGGTATAAGATATAAATATTTAGGCATTCATTCCCTTTACACAGCAACAATTTCTGCTAGATTCGAGAGTAACAAAAAATTAAATACAGTTTACACCATGTTCAAAAATCCAGATTCAATGTTATTTGTTGCTAGAGGTGCAAGTAAAAGGAAGTCTAAATTGCCTTTAGTTTAAGACGACTACACAAAAACTGGAAAATCCTCCTACCACTAGTAGGTACATTGCGGACAGCACGATGATTGTATACTTTCGGAACCAAAATGATCACACAGTAAAGTAAGCTCCTTTGCTCTGGTCCAGTGGAGACTTCTATAAGACACTCGTAATGTTTGTTTGTGATCTATTAAGCTAATTAATTTAAATGCTTACTTAAATATTGCGTTAAAACGTACGCACTATATAATAGTCTACTACTATAGTACGTGCACTAATAAATAAAAAATATGACTCCGTTTGAACAGACTACTTTAAGTAGGCGAAGGCTGACACGATTACGTTTGAAAAAGTAAAGGCGCACTAAAACGGTTATATATAAGGAGGAATCTAAGATGCTCTGCGCGGGCTACATGCGAGCCGGCACGTCACGACGGAGTACCCGCCGCCGCCGCCGCCGCCCGGGTGAACCCGAGTGGACGAGAGGTGTGGAGACGGGAGACGGGGGAGACACGGACAACCTACGCGAAGTACATGACCTTCTTGGTGACGGCGTGCACGGTGATGGCGCGCGCCATGGCGCCGGGCGTGCGGTCCTCGCTGCAGGCGGACTGGTGGCTGCCCTCGCCGGAGTCGTGCTCCTTCTCGACGAGGTGGTAGCGCGCGCGGAACGCCACGAGGTGCGCGTAGTACGCGGGCGCGGGGATGGACACGGAGCGCGTGCAGCGCACGTACGTGTGGCACAGCTGGTACGTCAGGCACTGCAGCTCGTCCGACCCGAAGTGGTTGTCGTCCCACAGCACGTGGTAGTGCGACGGCCGCGACGTGCCCTGATACGTTGCCAATATTCATTAAGGTACCGATACACGTGCTACTTAGTGGAATGCTTTTGGGGCTATTGAGGTAAGTAACCAACGATGCGTCAAATATCTCAAAGCTTCGATTGTAATAAGAACAGTAATATTACGGGAATCGCTGCAAAAGCATGCCACTAACTAGCGTGTGTATTGGTACCCTTACTGTTTCTCTCTATCTCGCTTGTGTTCTTATATTTGTAATTATTTCTATAAATGTCTATAGAAAAGAAAACCAATTGAATTTTACGACACACAATCTGACACTAAATATTTTTCGTCGGTCGTTTCGATTCAAACATGTCAAAGTATCAATATCATTCATATACTTCAACAAAAAAAATAATCGAAAATAATTTTATTCCGGACGCCTTGTCGTTTATAAACAGTCACCGTGTAAGTAGGTCCACTTCAGATATAAGTAATTGTCAATTGCAATTCCCTAACAGTACATGACATCTGTAGGACATACCTACAACATGAGAGCAATGAATGAATAAAAGCAATACGCTCGTTGGATCTCCTAGTAATTATAAAAAAAAACCAGTAACAGAAACGCGCAAATAACGCAAACCTCACCTGAATACCCTGGTGACTGCACAGATAGAAATCGAACTCAGTGGGATGCGTGATACCGAGATCTACAGTGGTTCCCGCGGGAATGTTGCCGGACTTGCCCGACTGCTCCTTCTTGTCGGCGCAGAACAGACGCGTGTGGTGCCGCTTCTGCACCACTATGAACGTGATGCCCGGCTTGTACTCCGCTTCCAGCTGCGCATAAATAATAGACATTTCTTATATCATGTGACTTATACAGTAGAGTAACTTTCCCTCTCTTTCTTTCTACGGTTAAACTAGTATTTCTATCTTTGAGCATGGGTCACATTCATAAAAAAACATATGTAAGTATGTATTTTGTTTTCATTCAGACCTTTCTAGCTTGACAATCACGATTTAGACAAATTATATTATTGTCAGACGAGTCCTAGGAAATATCGAACCCAACGTCGCCAATGGTCCATAAATCCCAAATATCACTCAAGTCGTCGCTTACACCAAACTAACGGAATTATACTATACAATTAAAACCACTGATTGATTAACAAACATGATATTTTATAACTTTAATGCTTCACATCAAACCTGTCTGTATATTAATAGGAATATGTAAGAATAGGTTGTGAAATAACATACCTTGATGCAAGCCTCCCTGACAGCGGTAAGCTCATGCTGCAGCACGTGTATGAACTGTCCCTCGGAGATGCCGTCGCGGTACATGATGATGCGGTGCGGCTTGAACCCGCCCGTAGACTTGTAGAACATTATCAGAAGCTCTTGCACCATGCTGCTCATCTCTTGGACTATCTCTTGCCTGACGGAACGCATATAATATTTTAATAATAATATGCAGTATCGCAATACTATAGTATAGTTTCGAGGACTCAATGCGTAGTGGGGCGGGGTGGAGCGGGGTGGGGCGGGGCGGAGCGGGGGCGGGGTGGGGGTACCTGTGCTGCTGCACGCGCACGGTGGCCGCGTAGCGCGAGGGGTGCGCGTCCATGCTGCCGACGACGGCCGCGATGGAGGGCTTCTTGTTGTCGCCCGCCGGCGGGTGCGTCACGTCCACGCCCAGGAATATCACCGGCTCGTTGAACACCTGCGCCACACACAACGGGTTTACACACTCCAGGAGGCCAACTCTCTTACTCTCCTAGTTGCATAGCTTTGACATCGTAACAATTAAAAATATACATCCATGATTTACTACGGTCCACAGAGTAAATGAGTGTAAGGAAACCAGCAATGCACATAATATGCCAGGGCGATTCCCTCACCCGTAGTCTCGAACTTTGACAAATCAGACAGACCAAGCATTTAATTAAACAAATGACTTCGATTTACTAAATTGATAACTAACAACAATTCAGTTAATTTTATGAGGCTAGATGTCACCTAAAATTCATCAAGTCTTCAAAGACTCTGTCGAATACTAAATAACATTAAAAAGTTATGAAAAGTAAGAAACTAACCTTAGGTCGCAGTGAAGGCACGAGAATGGAGTTGATTCCGCCCAGTTTCACGTTGATCTTGAGGCACAGGTTGCTGAGCGTTTGCGGCGAGGTCTTGTTGACGTTCTTAGCCTGAACGCACTGCGTCGCCATACCCAGCACCGTGTCGCCCACGCGCTTTACCTCCGCTGTGACAATACATGCAATATGTTATATAAAAAAACTGGCCAGCGATTAGTGTATGACGTTATGTAAAATAAATACAATCATCAATGCCAAGATGAAATCAAATAGGGAAGAAAACGCGAAACTGAATTCAGATAGCGCTTCGTGTGCTTGACCCATTTTCACAGAATTCCCGATTAAATACGCCCTCTGAATAATAGCCACCGATGATTGTGGATGTCGAGCCCGGTTGCGAAGGAAGCCATGCCGAGGCGCTAAAGGTGTGCTAGAATTCACCACCAATTTCAGACAAGTTTAGTACACATTATTTTCTCAGAGAGTACATACCTCTGCCTACCCTGAGTTGCGCCAGAAGGGCGCACGTGTGTGTACTAAACTAATAAAAAGCTTTATCTACTGTCAAAGATAATATTTTGAGTTAACTTCATATGATCATTGGAAGATCAGCGCTGAGAGTGTTGTGCTAATCCACGTCACTTCCAGCACACGCTGAATCAGAGCCCTTTTGCTTTTGCCACGTCAAACCGGACAATTTATACGTATTAATTTCTGTGTTTGTTTTTTCTTATTGTCATTTTTCGTTATTTTGTAATTGTATGAATGTAAGTGTACGTGTCAAATGTGAATAAATAAGTCATTAAGAACACGCCCCAGATGTAAAGTGAATGTGTTAATTAATTATTGACTAGATATACCTATTATCAATATTAATGTAGAGGTTAGACGACATATTACAGAGCGGGTACTAAACATACTAAACGATACCGTGACTCACCGTAGACGGGCGTCTTTCCTGGTAAAACCACGACAACTAGCTGCAGTTGAACAAATGTGGACTTTAAGTACTTGAACATAGGCTCCACTTGGTCGGGGCCGGTGGCGTACTTGCAGAAACACGGCTGCCCGATGATAGGCATGCCAGCGTCGTTTGAGATCTTTTGAAGCTGCTGAGTGAAGTTTCTGAAATTGATGACAATATATGTGTAACATATAATGCCGGCTGTACGATCGGCCAAGAAAATGGTCTATCAGTTTCGATGACAGTTCCTGTGTCATTAAAACATCAATAAGGTAGAGTTGGTATATTGTGACAAGTGAACAATGAACCTTAATGTTTAATGACATTCATATAAATTTCAACCTTAGGGTGGTAGAGCAGATTCTTGGCCGACTGTACACACTCACCGAGAGGCTCTCTGCGAGTGTCCCGGGCGAGAAGCTCTCGACGAGAGGGCACCGTGTACACACTCGGGGCGTCATTTAGACAGCGGATATTGACCACAATGAACCTAGAAACTGCTGTTTGCCCTTGCGACCCTTTGACTCGGGCGCAAAAAACCGACACGCAGCCGAGGCCGACCGAGTCGAGACGAGAGGTAGCGAGGCGAGGCGAGAGCATCATGTACATACTCGCTCTCGCCCTGTCTCGGCGAGTGTGTACAGCCGGCATTAGACATAACGAGAGACAATATATTTTAGTTTTGGTATGTAAAAATAAGTAATTATTGTTTATTATAATTAGATACACCATCTTCTCAGTTTTTTTACGAAAAGAACAATACACTCAACAATGATTTCAAAAGAGTGAATACTAGAATACAACGGCAAATATTTACCACCTCCAGTGGGTGCTATCTTATACAAAAGCCAAATAACATACTTAAGAGCATCTTCCCGCACGGTTCGTTGCGGCGCGAAGCAGGCGATGGCCCACACGCGGATCTCGACGCCCATGAAGAACTGCTTTCCGCGCATGTCCCACACGCCTTGATTCGGCAGAGCCTGTTCATTAAACACTCACTTAAGGACCTACTACTTGTGACGTCATCATGCATCATTATATTACAACACAACTATGTAGTAGTTTACAATTACTCCATAAGTCTTTGAACTCCTTGTACAGAAATATACGGGAATGTGTTATAATGATATTATACTATGCTACAATAATAAGAGTTAATGTAATATGTGTAAAGAAACATTTAAAGTCAGTCTAATTTATATGGTGATACAGTATCATATTGTATGCATAGAAATTCTACAATAGGTAGGTATCTCTGAAAACGCTAGTTTAGCTATCCCGGGGCATTTTATAATCGGTCTCATGACACCAAACCCCGGCGCCCTGCACTATAGATGCCAAAGACTATAAGTGTTGGAATATAACCTGTCCGCCCAGCGAGGAGACCCGGCCGCCGTACTGCAGCTTGGGCGGCGGCAGCACGCGGCCGCGCACCTCCATCATGTTGTTGGAGATCGTCAGACCGAACTCCTTCACGTACAGATCCGTGTTGAAGTTTGCGCGACGTACCAGGTTGTTAATCTCGCGTTCCCTACACAGAAATACATTTTAAAAATGATCTAAATAGCAGTTTACGCAATAAGGAATAGCATGTGACATGTGAGTTTTAAGACAGTAAGAAGGTATGGCAGTACCAGTTGGCTTGATCACAATCTGTCTAAAATTGGTTAGAGAACATCATAATTCATTGGAAGATAGCACTCACGAACGAGAGTGAAAAAACTACATTTATAGAATACATAAATTCAAACAAATGACAGTAGGTACACATCTGAGTGCCGAAGACCTGGCCATAAAAAAGTTTAAAAAACTTACCTATCAGGAGCTGAGCGAGCAGTTGCCTTGATCATTGTTGATGTCTGCATGTCAGTAAGTTTCTTTATACATCTTTGACCTGGCACAATATTACACACTTCCAGAGGTAGGTAGGTGTGCTTGTGTTCTTGGCCCACCTGCAAACACGGCAGGTGCGGGTACCTCAACTTCATTTTATATTTGTCCATGAAGTACTTGGCCACAGTACATTCAACTGTTTGACCGTTTTCAAGTTGCAGGGGGAACCTGTAAGTTTTTTTATTATTGTAAATAATTAGAGTAGAGCTATCCTGTAGCACATAAAAAAGATACAATGGTTGGCAGGTTGCAGACAATGTCCAGATAAACTAACATATAGTTCACCATGGCTATGCCATATTTATGGTACATGAGGCTTTGTGTATGCAATACTGATTATTCAATATGGGCTAGCTACTTTACACTGACAACCTTACAATTTGTCTATTTAAACCAAAATATATTTGTTAGTCTAAAATTGACCCAGGCGGTAGGTAATTATGTATGTATCATCATCATTTTCCGGCACACTAGGTGGGGTCGGCGCAACGTGTTTCTTTTCGGTATTCATTCGTAATTATATATGTATAAATAATGCAATAATAGAAAAGATAAGTAGAAGAAGTATTCAATTGAATATGACCCGTTATTTAATGTTAATTACAGGTTATTAGCAAAGTAAATAGTAATTAACTTACGACTGCATCTGAGCTGGTCTGCGAGTCACATTACAAACTCTGTACTTCCTCTTCATAGTACCGCAGTGCGTGATTTCTATTTTAAGACCCTTGATTTCTTTGGTGAATTTAACTCTTTGTGAATCCGTCAGCGGTTTCCTCTGATCATTGATGTCCCTAATATCTAACACTTCGCACATGAACTCAATCACAGGCTGAGCCTTGTAGAATGCGGTTGCAGACACTAAAATTAAAAAATAAATACATTATAATGCAATTATTGACAATGTTATTTTTGAGGCAAATTTCATGAATACCAATTCCAGATATATTTTACAAAGAATGAAATAAGACAGGAGCATCTTATCAATGTAATTATATCTTTTGGAAAAGCTAATTAATATATTACCATCTATATTGAGCATCATCTTCCATTGGCTTGGCCTGACAGATTGATGGAAACCAAACCAAACTTCTCTGCCACCACCTAGGGGGTGGTAATATCCCTCAGGAGACGAGAAGAACGAGCGACCGACTGGAGTGTACATCATAGATGGTAGGTGACGCATCACCACATCCAAAGCCAGGATTGCATCATATGGTATTTGTCGTGTGCGACCTTCCAATGCTTCTTCTAATGCAAATAATGATACCTGGAAACAGACTCATTAGTCAGTACATTAATTAATAATCCTATGGATAGTGGTTATCAAAATCCCAGACTGATTGGGAAATTGAGAATAACTGGCCTATACTGTAAGCACTTTCCCTATATTCATTAATTAGCAAAACAAAAGCTGGTAATGGCTATTAAAGATTTCACAAACAACAGGTAACACTGAGAATACTGTTTACTACAGCCCTCAGTGAACAGAGAGGGGTCATATCAGTTCAATGACCCCAATCATTGATACCTCTGTACCCCAAAACAGCATTGGAACAGCAAGGATATGCTAAGCAATTGAAACCATGTTCATGTTGATGTAAAATATAAAAAAGTGCACTTTTAAGCACATACTTACTTGAGCAACCCATTTAATTGCAACTCGGAAAACTCTGTCCTTTCCTTCACCGGGTAAAATCACTTCCAACTCTACTCTGTCATTACCAATAGGTAATGGGTCCCTTGTGTATAAATTGTTTCTGCCGTCAAACACTGGTTTTAAGGTCCCAAAAATTTTGTTATAGCAGTGAACCATAGTCTCTACAATCTCTCTATTCACCTGAAATATTAATAGATATGTTTAAGCACTACATTCATCTGTTTGTTGTAAATAATGTTATTTGCTTAGGTTTTTATTAGTGGTTTTACATCAATAACAGATTCTCAAACCATTAGTAACACTATTGGAATCTATAAAAGGTTAAATTTAACATACTGAAGCCAGGACTTAGTTTTGGCACAGTAATGTAATTCAGTGCTATGAACAGCTAGTATAAAGCCTTTGGAGACACATCCTGGCATACAATAACAAGGTGTGTTGAATTATGTTTCAATGAAAGTATTAATGCCGCCACATTTTATTCCTAATGAAAATCATGGGTTGGATCATCAATAATTTCCTGACAAAATTATGTTTAGCACATTAACATTTTTAAACACTAATAATTTTTAGTTACAGCGTGTGAGGTGTTACATGAAATTGTTCTCTAGATTCATTATACTTTCAAATCTTATCAGTAATGAAATATAAATGCATACCTTTCTAGGACATTTATCTGGTTGAATAGTCACATCATAGTGATGTACAAACCCTCGAGGCATCGATATTTGGAAATGGTTAGCTCTGAGCATAATAGGTCGGCCCTCATGGCCAAGATTGGGCCTTCTTGGGCATGTCAACACTGGAAGTTCAGGTGGAGCTGCAACTGTAGGTGATACTAGAGCCATAGGGCCTGTGGCGCTTGGGACTCCAGTCGCGGGGGTGCCAGGCGTTGCGGGCGTTGTAGCTGTCCCTGCTGGAGGACTGGTTGCCACTGTCGTAGTAGTGCCAGCGCCCGACACACCTACCGTACCACCAGCACTCGTCTCCCCCGCTGGAGCTATTAGTTTAGAAACACAAAAACTCATTAAATAACCAATCCAATGAAAAAAACTCACAAAATTATGCACTGGCGTCGAATTTAGGGCACACATTCAGTCAAACAAAGACCTCGTTGAAGATGCACGCGCTGTAGATTACGATAACAGTACTTACGCTGGCCAACGGGGTACATCTTGGTATGATATTAATATAGTAGACGACAGAAATACCACAAATAGTAATATTTCGTAATGTATTAACACAATGTGATCAATTAACGATGTGGATTATTGTCTGTCTGCGATTTGCTTGACGTCTCGCTCT
>SJJU01000151.1:0-79715 GCA_012932125.1 Conopomorpha cramerella
TTAAAGGACGCCTTCAGGCAAGGTGGACTGATGATATGCGCAAGATGGCTGGCAGAAGCTGGATGAAACGTGAAAGCGAAAACAAATCCGTGCCGTGCAATTGGAGAGACCTATATCCAGTAGTGGACGTATATGGGCTGATTATGATGAAGAATGCTGGCATGAGTGTGCAAATGTGAAAAGAGAACAAATGCGCATGAAGAATAATATAAATGCATTGTTTGCATGCTCTTAGAGAATATGGGCTTTAGTGACATAGGAAGTGGAATTAACATTTATAAACCACTTTCTTGGCCGACCTACTGTACAATGTGTAGATACATAACAATGCAGCTGAAACGTATATTATATTGTTTTTTCGGCACTTTGACTCAGGTAAGTTAACGAGGCATTGTTGTATTGCGCCGGCAGTAATGCAAACAAATTGTTCGAACCAACATCGGAAATAACCCTCATGTATTTGCATGCACTTGTTGATGCGATTTATTCTGTGGCCACTTTTGTTCCGGACGTCTGTGTTGTTTATTTTTTTTATGGTAGACGTCGGTTGATGTATGAAAAAGCTACATAGATTGGTCAACGTTATTTTGAAGTAGCTACCCATCTCCTTTATAGAACAGTGAAGTATGCGCGAAACTATGATTAAAACGGCCATAAGCTTACGTTAGGTTAATCACGATTGGTAAACAATGGGAATTTGTTTAGCTAGCTTTTTTAGAAATTCAAAGGTGTGTGCATGTATTTTACTCATATGCCTTCCTTTCGTTAGATTGCAGTGGACAGTATTACTACACACTTAAGCTTACTCGCATAACAAACTCTTTATAAATGTGTGTTTTTAAATTGTTACGCCGCGCCGCCGCCCCGTCGCCCCGCACGCCTCTGCCAACGACGTGACTGGCGCGCCTGCGACAGGATTACCAGTGGGAGGGGTGGGCGCAGACCTGTGCTCACTCGCAACTCACTAGTCAAACACTCGCTAAGCGCTGCGTCACACCGTGCAGAGGAAACTTGCGATAGGCTCGTGTTTGTTTGTATTACTTAATATCTTATTTTATGTTAGGTTGTGCCGCTTTGCTGGAGGTGAAAACGTTACTAATAATATAGTTCTAACTATATGACGGTATTATGAGTTGAGGTTATTAAGTATAGTCACGTCCACTACCCTTATCTAATTTTCTTAGAGCGAGGACCAACAGCAATATTATAGGTGAACATAATATCGCCTTTATATGATTAAAAGCGCAGAATATACTTCTCGTATTCTATTAGTGCGTTTTCCGGGTAGTGAGCTCGAGCCGGCAGCGTTGATGTCACTAGTCAGATGCATTGCATTTTGGCTACTATGATATAAATATATAATTGTAAATACATGTACCTACATTATAACCATCTACATATAAGATCATTTAGAACGTTACATTCCACAAACCTCATACACAGAGTAATCGGCGGCGTAGCTTACATGAGTGTGTTAGAAGAGGCGTGAGGGTCGACTGCTCCCAAACAGACTATTACTTGCTTGTTAGATGTCGGAAAGTGGGCCAAAGTTTTATTAGGAGCAATTGCGAAATTTCCGCCTGCGTCCGCGTACAAAGTGCTTTTGCTCGATCAAGCACGCAGAATCAAATCAAAACCGGCCCTTGAAATTCTTGGTAACTTTAATTTTCGAAATATCTTTCTACCTATCTAAGGGCAAACATAATCCGAGTAATTAGTTATATAGGAAATTCTTCGAAATTGAGTCTTTAAGACACCACGATGTGGGGACCTCGCTCGTTTGCCAATCAAATATTTTTGTAATGTACCATGAGAGGGACATCTGAAAAAAAAAACTTCGTTTTCCGCGTAAGCGGCGGAACACTCACACAAATTGTTCAACTTTTATTTTGATGAATCCGTGCTTTTTTGTTTTTCTTTTATTATCACGTTTTGTTTGTAACGGTGGTATTGCTACATCAAATTATTTGCAGGATTAATATTTTTGTTTTAGATTCGCGGCGCGGGTTTTCGGTGAGTTTTAAATAATTTTATGCGGTTTTAATTTAATACAAAAGTCTTGTATAAAATATCCGGGAAGCAGCCGCTCGAAAGTAATCCAGTATAATTATTGAAGGAGCCGATCCGAAGTTTGCTAATAAAGTGGATAACTCCCCAGAGGCCGGCAAGGTTGCATGACTCCTGCCAACAAACAAACTTGTACAGTCACGGCTTAGTGTGCTTGCATACAGTCTTGCTGAAATATCTCCTAGCCAAAGAGTTTCAAAACATTATTGCTACTTGGTCTCAATTCTTTTTTTTAATCACTATGAACAAACGTTTGACCACCATCCTGCCTGATGTTAAGCAGCGATGTGGTCTACGATGGAGCACACTTGTTCAGTAGGTACCTATTCACCCGCGACTTGAAGATCTTCAGACTGTACTGCGCAGGAAACACAGACTCCGGCAAGTCGTTCCACATCCTGGCGGTTACCAGCAAAGTAGGTATTTCCGTTTTATAGTTACGTCTTAATGGGACAATTCGACGCTGAAAATAGTGCTTAGTGAGAGTACTAACCATTATTTGCAAAAAGTTGGTAGTGAAAGAAAAACAAGAAACGAAAACTGTCTTCACAAATTACACGACAGAACCACAATATCCGGTTAAACTTTCTATGATGATTTTCTCTCATCACACTGTTGTCGAAAACTATGTACACGAAAATCTTTATCGAAACGTCGAAGAAATCGGACGTAGACATAAAGGAGGCATCCCGAAAGTAATCGAAAAAGTCTGAATGAAAAAAAAAGGTTATACCGGAAAGAAAAAATTTCGGCACCTTTAACACTTGCAAGAAGCGCGCGCCATTCGAAACGTCCGTCCGTTATGACAGAAACAATTTATATGAAATAAAACGTGTAGAGTTGTAGGGACCGAAAAAGTGTAGGTAGTGAATGGTTATAATTGAAAAATGTCAGTGGCAGAACTGACGCCCCGCGGAGGCCCCGATATGGGTTCCCCAGGAGCCGGGCAAAAACACCTTCCGGGGCACGCTCGCCTCTTCCACTAACCTCGCTAACCAAGCTGGAAAGGAACATAATAATAATAATTCAATATATCTGAACGTGTTCTGGTGAGATTTCAAATAGGTAGGTACAAATTTGCCCCCTTACCAATAAACGCATTATTACTTATACAACGGTTATTACAGGTCTACAAGAACTGGTTATTCCGTATTTTACATAGTTGTATGAAAAATTAATAATTATGACAAATAGTTGAGCTTTGTGTATCTTCAGAATAGCAATTCCGCCATTACTAGTAAGACCCTTGGTGTTAAGTTGTACAATACAGTCCGACAAGGCTCTTATTAGAGCAGAATATTTAACGTGATTTCTTGTCACTCTTGTTTTTCTCCCTTTCTTGGTTTATTTTAGGTGCTTTTCTTATGCTGTATTGTGATAAAATGGAGCAAAATCCATAAAAACAAGTCTCGATTGGCTTTAATTGTGTGCCAAACTAATTTAGTCACACGCCAAAAGATCCTTGTGGCACTGCATGAATAACTATCGTACAATCGATGTTATAGCTAATACTCGTTGTTTTGCAACGGAAAAACAGCCAGTCAGATTGGACTGTAGTTCTCTATGAACTGCAATTGACAGTGAATAAATTTCCGAAACTAAAATGTTGCAATCTATATGTTGATTGATGGTCAAAATGTTTACAGTAGCCGTTTGTTCTCCCGTGTACCACTGTGTCCGCGGATTTTCATAGTTTAAATTTGATTTGGTTTTTGTTCAAAATCAACCGAAAATCGTATCAATGTGCAATTGTACATTTTAAAACCAATATTTGATTCACGTTTGTTTGACATACGGAAATTCACCACGTGTATAAATTAATTGGTAAATCAACGCATAGAGTTTCTGTAGAAAACACCATAATGAGATCGTATTTCTTTACAATTTGTAATGTGCGTCCTATACTGGACGCCAGTGGGCTGATAAAAATAATGTCAAACATATCTTAACTTCACATAGGTATTTCAAAAAACAGGTCACACAATCCTCAAAGAGCAAAGAGGAGTCCGGCGATACCGTTCCTTTCCTTTGACAAAAGTGATCCAAATCGAACCTAACAGGGGGCCTCCCTCCTGATAATAACTCGTAGTTCTTCGACTACAACTAAATGGGGGAGATGTGTGGAATGTGTGCCGGAAACTTTATGTTAAAGTGTCACGAAATGAGACACTTCCGGAGTAACCCAAGTTTCGGAGTCGACCTCTCAGCGTATTATAGCACTAGTGGAAGCCCTGCGACTTCACTTGCTTAATTTCAGTTTTATGTAGTAAGTGAAAGCTCACTGAGAGTGTACGAGTCAATCGGAATTGAATTTCAGTCTCTACCTTAAGTGGTTTAAGCGATAAGCATTGTACAGTAGTAAATGTTATTTCATATACTTGAATACACCTACTTTTGAAAGGTACGAACTACGTTTACCAAAAATCATTCATCCATAATAACGTGATAAGTCAAAAGGGGATGGAATTAATTATATATTTAATTAATTTACTCCGAGGTTCGGAAGTTAGTACGAGTAATAAAAAAATAATAAAATAAATGGCATAGGAATGTTACGAGACCAATAATATAGTTTGAAGTTTAAGCATCGATAATACGTAAAATAAAAATGTCTGCGTATCGTAGTTGACCTCGTTTTCTCGTCACAACATGCACATAAATATAACTAAGGTATGGTAGCGACATTTTGTTAAAGGGTTTAATAAAGGGTTCGGTCGCATTTTTCGCAGCCTAATTGCGAAGGCCGCTCGGGTCAGCGGGACTTGGCCCGGACTGGCCGCGGCGCGGTTTCACGCATCGGCAGTTTCAAGTGTTATTATTGCAGAACGCAAAAAGAAAAATGAAAAACAAAATGGCGGAATCCAATATAAAAATTGAATGCATCATGGAAATCATGACATATTTCTGGTTAAGAAATCGCGTGATCGGGAAATGGTATTGTAAATATGTATATTTTTGGCACAACGATTCGAATTTGTGTAAAAAAAATGTAAAAATTTCTTTCACTTAGTCTTAAAATCTAAAAGTTGGTATGTGCATTCAAAACTCACATTTCTGATATTCTGAGAGTGAATGTTATTATGATCTACTTACATTTTTTTGCACGAACAAAGATATTTTTGTCGTCAACGAAACCCAATGAAAAACAGCACCGGGGAAATAATTCGCTTTTGAAATACGAGACCGTGTACGCTGAAGCAAGCCACTGAAAATTCATACAATACTCGACGCCAGCTTGTGATGCATGTACGCGAGAACGAGGCAGCAATCGTTTTGAAATGGCAAGTAACGATGTGCTTCCGAAGTGGCAATCTGCCGGCTGACTGTGGTACACAAGGATGTATTTACATACATACGTATTGTGTAGTTGGTATCGTATCAGAACAGAGGCGCCACTTGTCTTGTGACTCTGTAAGATACGTTGACAAAAAAAACGACAAGGAATTCAAAATACAAAAAATGAACTATCTGCAGTAGGGCGCACTTTTGAGTTGATAGTTTTCGCTTCAAATGCATTTTAGATAAAACAAAATGTAAATTAATGGGTCTTCAAAGAGTTTCTCTAGAGGTTCATCAAGAGAAAGGGTTGCAGCCTTCTCTGGAGTGTTCCGCTCCAAGCGCCACAGACTAAACCTAAGCAATGAGAAAGTTTTTCTTAATCTGCGAACTCTTTTGAAATTAAAAATGGCTTTAGCCGAGAAGTTACTTAATGTAATAACTTGGGCAAGCGCCGGTCGCCGGCGACAAGTCAATTTTAATTATTTTTCCACTGATTTGAGGTGGCAGCGGTTTATTCGAGACAATCTTATTACATCTAAACTTGGCAAATGGTATTATTCAAGTGTTTCAATGTCGTGCTTATTACAAACTTCTACTCAGGGATTTATAACCCTTTTTAAAAGGCAAAGTACCTCTAAGCACCTACTTTTTTATCTGCTTTTATTTATAAAAGGCATGGACTTTTCGCTTGTCAATATTCATTGTTTGTTATGTGAAAACAACAGTTAGGCGACAGATAATGGTAATTCTTAGATACTAGTGGGAATCACGTCTCCAAAGATTTTTCGTATCAATTAGCGAAGTAGGACGTGAGTATCTTTGTATGACTTCCTACAAATTATTTTCATCGCGAAAATGAATATAAAAAATTATGCCCAACTAAGAAATATTTTGCGTTGGTTATTTTCACAGCAGTTTTCCAACTTTCATGTTCACATTACCAGATATTCCCACTCTGGTCTACGTGTCACAATATCTGCCTTACCTGAAACAAATAAAGAAAAAGTTAGCAAAAAGTTAATGTAGTCAGCAGCTACCTAATACCGTGAGTAGTTTCGTTAACACTGAGCAAATTACAACGGTTCTCGTTAACATCTTTGAGGATTAAAGTTTCGTTATTGAGAGTTAATTTCTCAACTGCGAGCGCATGTAAGATATAACTTTTACATCGGGTCTTATCTAAGAGGTGGCAAGAAACTCAGGATAAATATTCACAATATTTTAAACAAACAGATCACAGTGGTGTGCAATTGGAGAGGACTATGTCCGTCCGTGTAGGTAGGTATATGTCCAGCAGTGGACAAGTATGGGCTGATGATGATGATGATATTTTAAACCGACTTCAAAAAACGAGGTGGTACTCTATTCGACGGTATTTCTGTTTGTTATCTCAGAACTATTGACTGGGTGAACGGATGTGGTTGGTTAATTTTCTGTTTGAATTCTAGTGCTTCCCGTTTGGTATCATTTAAATTTGGCTCAGTTTCGACAATCAAATGGCTTCCATCACAAAACCACTGAAGTCTTATTTTAGTGGCTGACTGTGTGTGTGTGTGTGTGTGTTTTTACCCCTTTACCAGGCAGAAGGTTTGTTTGAAATTCATTGGTATTTTATTTTTTTAATAATAAGGTTCAAAATAAAGTCGGATCTATATTATCTCTGCCCGTTAAAGGGTTAAAGCGTTAAACTATACTTTATAACTTATATTTAAACTAGCCAGTTCATATTTCATAAACGTGATAATTGTCAATTACCATATCCATCGCGTGATTTTAATTTGATGATAAACATAGTTAATTAAACTAATTTTCCGCAATGTGTACAATTTATGTCATATGTAGTAATTGACAATGTCGTTTTTATGAAATAGCTTTGACAATAACGGTTTAATTGTTATTGTAGAAAATGTCATATTGCTTTATAGTTTTTACACTATTTCTAACTTAAAAACTGCTGAATGTCTCTTAATTAGATTTTACAATATTATAGCTCATTAAATATCACAATGACAATTTCAATTACGAAATTGAGCGGCGAAAACTCTAGTAAAAAAACATGGGGCGTTCTGCGTTCTATACATAAATTATCGAATTGTAATTTATTAATAGGAACATAAAAAGCCACTGACCTATTAACAACGAACAAATAAAGTATCCTAAAAATACCGCCACTAATTCAAAACCAAAGAAATCGTTGCATATTTCAGTCGAACAAGGTCAGACACACCCAGTCAATCAATTAACGTCCTTATGAGCGGGCAAACAGCCCGGCGCGCCCTTGTCACACTATATGTTTGTCCTGTGCCTCATTACTTATGACTTGCTTACTTGGTAGTCGCGGACTTCATTTGTTGTTACAATACCACCGCCTTTGCCTGAGCCAACTTCCTCATAAAGGGGGGCCAGATTACGTTAGTCTTTAAAACCGAGCCGTGTGTCCGTCCACCGGCGATGGCTCACTCCCTAGGTGGCGGTACTTTACCGCGACCTGTCGAGGCACTCGCTTTTATGGACAACCGCAGACAAACTATACCAGGCACGCAACTATCATTATGCACCTCGTGTACACGATACAAGGAACAATAACAGTTCAACAAACACTGGTATACAAACACTCGCATGTCCATAAACGGACGAATGTCTTTAGAGGTATGCATGTGGAAAGTGCTTTCGGAGTTTCGGAAAGTAAGGTCGGGTTTTGAACAGTCTGGTGGGGATAAGATTTTAAGAAAGGTCTCGCATATAAACATTTATACCTCAAGGAGCACCTTCGAGGAGCTTCTACTTAAGTGAGTGCTTAAATTCCGGCGTGTTTCAGCGAAAATATGTTCGCGAGAGAAATAGCTTAAACAGATCATGAGATGATCCCTCATCATTAGTGCCGCCCGTTCCATTTTCAACATTGTTGATTTTCCCTTCAAACGAAATCCTTTTTTTACAATCTGAAATGTTAATGAACTGCGTAATAATTAAAACATTTAACTTTGCTTATTCAGGCAAAGCATAAAAATTATTGCCCGGGATTACCTTCGACTACTTAAGATGGTGGAGAGAATCGCGGCATTTTGAGCACTCTCGCGTTGAGATACGGCTGAAATTGGCGTTCGACGATAGATTCGGAAAAACGTATACTTATTTATATCTCGACTTCAATCAACGTTACGAACGGAAGAATAAAAGGGAGAGGTGAAAAAAGAGAAAGGTTCTTTTGTTATGATGAAGTAAGAAAATTAAGATTTTTTTGCGGCGTTTGCCAAATGGCGTCGATTTGGCAATGGCGGAGTTGCTTCGACAACTTCCATTCGTTGATGAAGTGAAGAAAAAAGGATTAAAACTGAACGAGTTCGTTTCAAATAGGTACTTAAAAAACTTTATTGTGGGACGTCTATTTCTACTGTCCTTGCTCCTGGTACGTCCCACGTAAAAGGAATTATGATGTAGCTGCATTTTTTTAACCCATGGCAGAAGTCAATTTGGTGGACTTACGGGGTGTTATTGATCACACGTTTTGTCTATCTTAGTCCTAATCAAACAGTGAGTTTGACATTCATTGTATAGAAAGGCTATATCCACCTCCCAAAGATAATGAACGGGTATGTTCCATTTTGTTCTATAGAACACGGGTCTCTCTCCCACTTTTCCTAGAGAAATAAATCAAATTAAAATTATTTGATTTCAAAAACTTAGTTATAGTTGCAAATAGGTTGGTCCCTTCTAGTAAGCGTAAAGCCTGTAACAGAAGGCAAAGAAAAGGACGAACAAACTAATGTTGTTTAATAACATCATGTTCTACGGTCGAGCATCTGTAGTCTAGTTGGTCGGATACTTGATTTGTAACCGGGAGGTCGCGGGTCGAGTCCGGCTACTGGACGTGTACCAATGTGACTCTTTTTCAGAGCCTATATACGCAACGCAACGCTCGTACGGTGAAGGACAACATCAAGATGAAATCCGCACACCACATGGTGTGTGCCGCACCCTATAACGGCGAAGGGCTCACCCCCTGTCACCTTGGGTTAAATACGCTTGGTGAACCGTGGGCATTTGCTTATTAAGCAAGTGCCTCTGTCTACCCCGCTTTGGGATTAAAAGGCGTGAAGTGTATTTTTTTTTGTGTTCTACGGTACAAATGGGAATCACCCTGATGGACGAGTATTTATATAGTAGGTATGTTCTCCGCCAGATATCTTAGATTTTGCTTGTTTTATCTAAATGGCCAACTTAGACCTCCTTCCTGATGCGACCATCTTAAGTTTAGCCTTGGGATTTTTTGAAGAAAAGCCATCATGAAATCTATAGAAAATAATGTGACACTTCCGCGCCTGTGCACTACGTAGTACACGATCAACGTGTCTGTCGCATGCCGCGATCACGCCACGATCTGCTGCCGTCACATCCACTCCCGCCGTTGAAAAATGAACTCTGTCACCCGCGCATAGGGTTCACGCTAACGCGATGTCGCGGGACATCTATCTGGCATAAGGGAATGTATCACAAGAGCTGAGCAAACAAGCATTTCTATGAAAGCGTGGAAACCGGGACAAAACGTTTCGAACCTGGCGCTGAGCTATCTGATGCCCCAACACGTTACAGGATGAGACGTGAATTTTTATATTTGTAATGCTCTCGTCACGTTTGTTGATATTCAATGAGAAATGGATAAATTGCGAAGGAGTTTACATATATTACATCGAATATTCCGAGACTCGGTTCCGGTGAATGTTCCGTTTCCGTCCGTCATAAAGTACAGTCGTGGGCGCGTTGGGATGTACAGACTTTCCACTAATTTGAGCTGATATTATTTAGAATGTCTTAGGTGGCATGTCTCTGTTTATATTGGTGCTGGGTATTTTGATATGACCTCGGCTATAGTAGTACAACGTCGTCAGTACACATCTGCCACCAGCACATGTCGCTCTGCACGCTTCTACTGGAATGACAAGATGTATGTTATGATCAAAAGTTTCTAGATTCTGTATAAATTTGACATTTAGTTCTTCACACACTGAGGCAATTTGTGGAGTTCATGTAATTGTATTAGCGGAAGTAGTACAATATTCAAGTAAAAGTAAATAATAAAAACATTCCAGAATGTTTCACATAGTGACTTGACCAAATCTTAGGAGACCCTGCTCTATGAGTAATAGGCATAGACATAACTTTAATATCAATAAACAAATACACTTGATGAACCGTGGGCTTTTGCTTAGCAAGTGCCTCTACCTGCCCCGCTTTGGTATTAAAAGGCGTGAAGTGTATTTTTTAAACAAATACAAACACAAAATAATATATGTAAAAAGGCAAGGCAAAAAGCAGGATACCACCAAGTGAATGTTGCATTAATAGAAAGTAAAGATCGTCTAAGGCCAATTCTTAATAATAAGCATCACCTTTTATATGTGTCGTTTGAACATAGTTTGTCTTTTTTACACAAACACAATTAGAGCGAAACAAAAAGTGATATCTCCTTGAGGGGAGTTTCAGAATAGGGTTTTAAGATAGGTAATTACTCTCACAACAAAGGTGTCGATTCACTAAATCATTATACCATGAGGAACGGGAATCAAACCAACCATTACTGTCGTGAAGACACACTATACAAGTCCAACTTGGTAAGTGAACGTAGCCACTAGAAAATGAGTCGTCCGATCACGTCTCATGAAATCACTAAGGCAACTTCAAGTTGAAGGTGAAATACATCCACAAAAGAGCAAAGACTGAAACAATAAAATTAATCTCGAGTTGTTCGGCCCGAAAACATGACGAAGCACTTAAGCGTCGGCTAGCATGATTGCTCACGGCAGCTAAGACTCAGCACGCCTGCCCGGATTTAACTCTGATTATGTCACGTAGTCGGGATCTCCCTAACTTTCAACTAAGCTCGGCCTATATGACAAAGGAGTTCATAAACATTCGCGCCGTCTCACTCTAGCACGCAGTAATCCCGACGCGTAAACGGTATCTAAAGTTTGCAAATTGTAAGATAGTTTTGTGCCGAGTTTCAGCTTGTTTCGTATGTTCCGATGCTGGGGAGGAAAAGAAAGGAAAAATAGGCGATATGATATTAATAGTATGTTGGTAGAATGATGATGGATTGTTTATTTTGTTGTAAAGTATCGTTTTTACTTTATCGTATACTAGCTGACCAGGTCAATGCTTTTGCCAATATACAAATAAAAATGTTTGCCAAAATACAAACGCTGTTATATGAAAAGCGTTTCTCCGCTATTATATGTTTGCATTATACATATAAAACTTCGTCTGGAAACACTTTGTCTGTTCAAAAAACTGCATCAAAATCCGTTTCGTAGTTTTAAAGAACTAAGCATACATAGGGTCAGTTAGCGGTAGGCGATTTTGTTTTATACTGTGTATTGATGCACTGGCATCTATCGGGCAATCTTTCACATTTTTGTTTAAGTCATCTATTCAGCCGCGTGGTGACCACGAATAGAATGCATGTGTCACCACCTCAGTCCAACTTTTCCCGTCTCGGAGTTGGTAAGAGCCGACCGAGGGAACTCTCCAGAGGACGGGCACCAGCGCTCTCTGTGAGTTAAACCACAACACCACTGCGATCGCCAACCCACCTGCCAAGCGCGGCGATTATTGGCATTGATTTTAGAACAAATATATATAGAAATATAGAAACCATTAGGGGAGGCCCTTGCCCAGTAATGGACGTCATGGGGCTGATGATGATAATGAAATCATCTATTGAGAAAATTGCGTATTATCTAAAATTTAATAGGACATGATAACAGTTGACCCTCATGTGTGGGACCTACAAAACATACTGTGCAGTAAACTGAAAGATTTTTTTTATGACCGTTGACACCAAGATTATCAAAGTCGCTGCTGATCTAAAGAGAAACTATAAATAGCGCCTCCCACGCCAGCGATCCTTGTAAAATACTCTATACCTTATTAATATTCAATAAAAGGAAAACATAATTCGTCTTACAAAATGTCAGCTATTATTTCATAGGGACATGTTTAAATGCTTATAAAATCAATTTTATTATGAGTTTCGATGATAAAAAATCGTACCCTGTATATTTTACCTCCTCAATATTCGTAGTACCTAATACAAAATACAATTAACACTTGAGCAGGCGGTCAGCCAGGTGATTCGGCGGTGGCAAGCGACGTCACACTCTGTGACCGCAGTTGGCTTTGTCACAACTTAAAGCATGGGGTACACTGGGCTAAAAGTATTGAAAATACAATATTTGTACATTGGGTAGGTGCAATATTTTTTTTCTAGTAAAAACTTTTTTATTTCAGCTTGAAGAAATTTACCAAATAAAAAGTATCAGTAGGTACAATAATATCTTTATTATATAAAAGCACTAATGAAGTTATAAAATAGGACAGCAGGCAGGGTATTCGTTTAGGATAGGCACACAGTTATCGGGATAACCCACAGTCAGTCTACTATTAGCGTAAACAAAGTGTAGTTATAAGAAGCTATTAAGCTTTATTTCAATAAAACTGCCATTTTACAAGCTCAAGTTATTAGTGTCACTTGCCACTGACACGAGCGTTTGTAGCGGTAGCAACGTGCACATCTGCAAACAATTAGATTGATGTTTGGCGATGCTACGCGTGACCTCGCGCCACGAAAATTGGAAAACTGTTTTAGCTTGGTGCTCCAGTAAAGTGGGCGTCCCCTGTCGCTGGTCAAACAAACGCCAGAATAGCAGGGCGCTACCTTTAGGTACTGTCTATATCAGGCTCGACATTTTTTAATTGGTCCAGATTTAAGTATTATGTATTTTTTAGTATACTATGTCCAACCGATATATTTTTATTTAACCGAGTAAGCTGAAGTTCATCAAATTATTGTTGCACGCCATTTAGGCATAACACATGAAAACAGTTTTTTGCCAAGCTACTTTTTTCTTAAGATCTTATACTTTTGCTACCTTACAATAAAAACTGATTAAGTACCTATATTTTTGTGGCCCTGGATGAAATTCTGCTTATATGACTTAGAATTCTACTTGACACTTTCTTTTTCTTTAAAAACTATTTGCTGGTCAAACGCTTATTCATAGTGGTAAAAAAAACAAGTGCTAAGTGTACAATCAGCTTTATTCGCACATTGTTAGCAACAGTGACGGCAACACGACGACTGACGCTTTTTTTTATTTGGAACCTCATTACGCACCGCTTTTGTTTAGATCGAGTTTAATTGGACTTTCCGCCGTGTTGGAAACGTTGGGGGACACTTATTCATGGAATAACAAACCTGTGTGTTTATGGCAAACAGCAGCTTTGTTTTGCGGGGACAGTCCACACATTGTTTTGTGGAATTATGCACGGTAGGTGTCAAGTGTGCCTGATAATGTTGGATTCCACTGAAGCGTGGCATCACATAGTCACCCTATTCCCTCCAGACCAGTTGTATCATTAGTTAGTGTACATGTTTAGACTAGACTTCGTGAATAGAGCTCATATACTCATGTTCTACAGAGGAGATTATGTCCATGAAGCTTAAAGGATTTGGTGGATTCTTTTCTCATGACTTTTTCTATGAACTTTGACATTTTAGAAGTGGTGCCCACAGTATGGCTACAATCCAGGAATAAGGGCATATCATACAAACGAAGTAAAATGTTTATCTCTACAGCCAGTAGCAGATCTGTTTTACAAGAGGTTACTAAAAATTATAATAAATTCAACATTCGTAGCGACAGTAGTTTACAAATATAGCCCGAATTGGCACATATTATGGTCACCAAACTAAGATTTTAACTACCCTGTTCTATAGGTGCTAGGGACTGATATACTTAAATAAATACTTTTAATTGTACCTACATACATACATCAAAAGTGTCTAGAGATCAAGTACATTTTCAAAGATTGCAATAAATAATATATTTTACAAAAACTGAATTCATTTATTCAAAATGTGGTGATAAGTCATTGATACAGGCATGGGGAATTAGGAAAGAGACCAATCCAGAAGATTAGATTTGATTTAAATAAATTAGTTTTTCTTTAGAGCTAAAAATGTTCTTAAGCCCTAGACACTTTTTATGTGTGTATTAAGTATGCATATAGAAAAAAAATCAGATCTGTCCGGGGCGGGAATCAAACACGAAACCGTCCGCTCCTGACCATTACTCCATCTCTATTATATGTAGGTAACTGTAAGTCATGTAACTCAATAAAGCATTCATTTCTGAAGTCATTTACTCCATCTAACGAAATTACTACATGAAACAATAAAATATGTACCTTAGCATAAGATCGCACAATCGCATCCAAGCAATAAACTAACAAATAATGGAAACACCCTCTTCAAACGAAACGGTTGGATCGTAAAGGGAATCGAGCAAATACTCAGCGTAAACGTTCATTCGGGTATCTTTAAGATATGAGATGCTTCAGGTATGCCCATTGGCAGATCTATGTAAACAAATAATTATGAGCCTAACTGTTAAATATATTACATACATCGTAAGGTTCATTTTTACTTTTTATCAAACAAGACTCTACCACCGTACAGTCGGGAGTAAAATTCATTAGTTACCTACTCTGAACGCACTCTCGCGCTTTGAATAAAATATGGAGGCGGTCTTGAGGTGCGCCTAAGAAACTTGCCCCTCTCATATTTGCCTTTTTATCTATTAAAAGCATCTGTTTCACATAAATGCGCTGTATCTTTTGAGTTTTGCGAGGTAAAGGTACTGAGATAGGAAGGATAGGAGATGGGGCCTGCAACATGAGCAAAAAGTTCTAATGCATTAACTACCTGATACTTATGTTGATCCCTTTAAGGTAATCTGATAAGTCTACTTCAAAGTACGTGATTGCAGAATAAATCGAGTTTAAAGTTAACACTCTCAATAAATGCAAACCACATTGCGATGTTGCGATGTCAAGTAAATATAAGAAAAACAATGTTTTGAAAAGATATAAGTCAATTGCTTATGTGATAAATTAATATTGTTAAGGTTTGTCCTGTTTTAACTCGATTTTGGACCTCTAATACTACTAAGATGTGATGACGATATCGGAAAAAAGTTTTCAGCTCATGATGCAAGTATAGCGTTATAGGGAACGAAATGCGAAGCTGAATGCAGGTGGCGCTTCGTACGTGTAATCGACGCGCAGGTATCTGATCTGATTTGAGGCTATACATATTTACTAACTTAAGTATAATAAAACATAACAACACCTTCAAATAATCACAATTCTCTGCAAAGTACTTGCTAAACGCGCGGCGATTTGCGCGTCCCTATATCCGATGGTCACCTGCGTTATTATTTTAAACGTTTTTCGCTCTTTTTTACTAAAAAAGTTTACATGTGGACAACATCGATACATACGTATATATATTTCTGTCTTCTCTACAGAAAACATTGAACATATTTTTTCCCAAAATGACTTATGCTTTATTAGAATTAAGATGAGGTATTATTGTCATCCTGACGTGGCTACGCCAAAATTCAAATTAATCTCTCTGCGTCCTCCATGTTAATGACAGTGATGCCACCTGTCAAATGATGTTGTAGCAGTGGCGTGTACTGGCTTTTACGACAAGGTAGGCAGTAATCCCCAAGGATTGACACCTATGTATAGGTAACTTGTCTTTACGAAATATAGGCACCTACTTATCTACTCACCCATAAAACACAGGACCTTCATTAGCCTGTGTCGTGAGTACAACAAAAAAGTTCTAGCAATAAGTCTATTATTAAGTCGGGTAGCCAAAATGCTAAGGTAGGCAGTGTCTTTTAGCCTATATGGTGTGCACGCCACTGTGTTGTAGTGTAAATCGATTAATCAATCGTGCTGAGTTCTTGAGTTTGTCCCATTTGCATTGGTACAATAGAGCGGTACTTAAACTGTTTTTGTCAAGTATTGTTCTGTGTTACACATTTATTTAAAGGTAGTGTGGGTGTTAGTGTGTGGTTTTTGCAGATGATCTAGTGAACATATTCTTAACACTGTTTATTATAAGTGGCTAATCAAATACTACTGTATTACTACCATGTTTTGTGGCTTTCAGAACAATATTAAACATATTGTTCTGAATTTTAATTTTTATTGTATTTTTATTTTCTTTTATTTATTATAGTTTTATTTATATTACGTATATTTTTACTTTTCATAGGAATACTAAGTAGGTACACACTTCTGATTCTTTAGTTCACCCCTTTTATGGGCGATGATTCTAAAAAATATTACACTTTCAGTTACGCCGCACCGGCGGAGTTCATATTTTAAATTAAGACAATTTCTCAGTCATTAATAAAGACAAATATCCGTACTTGCAAAGTAAAGGCAGTTTGGCCGTAAAATGGGCAATTCAGCTGTTTTGCGGCGTTTTGTGGCTTTAATACACAATTATAATGTAACATTGACGCATTTAATGTGGTCTTGTGTTCCAACAATGATGTCGAGGATATTTGTCGTCGTAACATCGCCGAGTAAGACTTAAGACATGATATCACGTGTCGTGTTTTATTGAACTGGCTTGCGTGCGAACGGAGAACATATTGTGACATCAAGTCGTATCACGCGAGTCTTGAACCTCAATGCTACCACTGATGCTGCTCCTACATTCCTTTATCTTTTAGCAGACAAAAGACTTTACAGTGTAATATTTCTTTATTGTTTTTCATATGCTCCGAGCGAGGATTATGATGCAAACAAACAAAGACATGTTAACAACAATCAACCGTATCGCGGTTACGAAATCCTAGCATTGGTAGGGTCTAGCTGAGCTAAACAGCTAGACAATCATCCTGCGCTATGATTTCTTGTAAATTGTTATTCGCGCTGGATCAGTTTAAATTGGTAATGTTCACGTGAAGTAATGGAGAATTGTACTTCTTTGAATACAAAGACATTCAGGGAAATTTAGACTGCGTCGTAGACTTTTATGGAAGGGGTGAATTCTTGAAGGGACGATATGACACAGTATTGTCGACCGTTGATGTATAAAGTCGTACTGCTGTTTTCCAGGTTGGTTGGCAGAGACAACCATTTTCATGAAAATAAATTATCACTGCCACTACAGCTTTTTTGTGTTTTCAACGCAGACTTCTAATTTCTTAGGTAGAACCAAAATAGATTTTTTATTCAATTCCAGCTTCTTCAAAGATTAATCTTATACGATACATTTCTATTTTATCTTTCTCCAAATTTCTTTCTCCAGAAGCCTTTGAACCATAAGACTGATTCACTATCATCGAACCAATACCACTGAAGTTCGATTTCAAAACTTGAAATAGCTAAAAGTAATACAAAATAAATACAACAATATTAACGATGTCGAAAACAGAATCGATTGTAAAACAATTTTTTTCTACTCCGAGAGAGGGAAAAAGTTGTAATAAGAAATATTCATGTTAGTCATCTCAAAAGGCAAAGATACCTCGGACATTGTATGGATTCAACGTTATTATAAGGCCTTGCCTTTGCGAGGATTTTATTGCGGTGTATTTAATTTTACCTTTAGGTTCGTCGCCCACGTGTATAAGTTAGCTGATAACGGCTTCATTTATTATTATAATAGGGTAGAGATAGAAATGTTATATTACCCTTAGATTCTTTCCGAAAGTTCAGTGGCGGAATATGATTCAATTTAGATAGGTAGGTAACTTGTTTTTTTATCCATCGGAACCTCTACAGTGCAACGGTAAGACAAGCGTCATAAGACGAATCAATAGATTAGAAATTAAACATCGCAAGCGTCCTCCCGCGTGAATTTTATTATGCACGGTTAGCAGTTGCTGCGATAGGTTTGAGCAACCGTATCTCGGTTGCTCAAATGACAAGAAAAAGAAGAAAAGTTACTGTATCAACACTCATTTCTTTTCAAGTAGCGGATGTACTATTTATTTGTGATTGTGTAAAAGAGACAAAAACAAAGCCACACTTGCTTAGTTTTGGAAATAAACGTACGTTATAACTACCATAGTGCATGTGAATACCATATTTTATGCGAGAGTAGGATAGCAGATGTTGATATCATTTTAAAGTCAAACAGTACCGCTCGCGGCCGCTCATCTTTAACACTATGAACAGCGCTGGAGTGCCGAAGCTTCTGATAATTTTTCTGAAGAAAAATTTTTCTTCAGACATTCTCGAGATTACTGGCGATTAGTGAAATAAAATTGCGCAAAAGATTTATAATAGACTGTTTTAAAAGGAAATTATTTGAATACATTACTGTTAGTAAACTGTATTAAAGATAGTTCCTGGTGTACAGCAATTGAATACTCGTATAAAATAAACATTGAAATGCGTGTTTATTGACACACTTGAAGCGGCTGAATAACTGAACGCTGTCCTAGCACCAGTGGAAATACAAGTAAGGCTATTTTTATGAGTTTGCAGTATGCAACGTTGAATTGAAGACAGTTTTGTTTACCAACACATACCTAACCTACCGTCCAAAAGATAAATACGGTACTATATACTACCTACTGAAATAAATCTATGTACACATCCGGTACCAAACACCTGTAAAGCCCCTATCAACAACATTTCACACGATAACGCGAAATAACAAGACACTCGCCAACATCAAAGAACTGCCTACAACAAATTGAAGAAATTAACATTTTAATAAAACTTTTTGTTTCCCGACAAGGAGAAATCGTTAAATAAATAGAGGTGGGTTATTGAAGATGGGGAAAGGTGGAGAAAAAAAGAAGTGCTGTCTACAACAAACGTCGTTTGTGGTTTAATTTATTAAGAAGCCAGGGGAGGTGAGGATGGGGAGGGGGAGGGGATGTTCTGGGCCGGGCAAGGATGGAGGGGAGAGAGGGGTGTTGTCCGGAGGCGCGGGGCAGGCGTAGGTCGGAGGACACTATTTATGCACTGAGACACCTCAACGCTATGCTGACTGCCACATTCATTCCTTGTCACTCGGCTTAGCGCAGAAGCCTTATTCCATTAGGAAAATTAATGTTTTGAATTACTTGCGGGACGGTGGCCCGCGGCGCCCTCGCCGGACTACGGATAATCACGAATTTTTATTTTATTGTGCCGGATGATTGCAGGCGCGTTTGTTTGCGTTGTTTTTTTTCTGTCTTGTGACTTCTGGCAAAGGATTTATTCCGCTCTCTGTCGTTTGTGTTTCGTCTCGTAACGGAAAATGTATTTGTGTTTGCTAAGAAATTAAAATGACTAGTACTGAAACACAGGTAAAAATATATTTGCGTGCAACTATAGCTTGTAAGTCTGAGTACTTTTCTATTTTTGTTTTCAGAGTGCATTTTCTACTCCTTTGAAAGATTGAATAATAAGCAAATACTTAACTAAAATATGTATCAGTCGTATAGCAATAATGATTAACCTTTATGATTATGTATTATTGTTTTGATATTGTAAAAAAGCGATGAAAAAAGAATTAAAAAAAAGTGAAAACATGAAGTTGACATTTTGCTGTAAAACTGTCATTTATTACATGAAATGAACTTCTTTATGAAGTTTATCCTTACAACATGTGTAACACATAAACATCTGCGCAATCTGCAAAATATTTTGGGGGTAAAGATTAGGGGAAAATCGAAAACTAATTAGTACGAGTCCTCTTTGTTCCACAAATGCATTTTGTGGCATACCTTTAATACATTACGGTCATATAATACAACGTGTCGCACAAAGGGTTAAATTTTGTGACAAAAGTTCGGATTAGTTATGGTGCGCTGAAAGAAATTAAAGATGTGTGATCGCATTAAAAAAAAGAATATATTTTTGTTGAGGAACTGAGCAAGTTTGACTTCCATGTTGAAATTTTTCATTATCTTTGAAAATTGTGATGGAATAAAATGGAAAGAGCATAGCTCGGCAACTGGTGGTACAAACTGTGAACAGTTCAATAATTTATCAATATTCTTAACTGCTTTGTTTTTGCACTTCTATTCTTATCTGGTGAATACATTAAAGAGTCAGATATAACTACACAATTACTAGCTTTAAAGTACATTCTACGACTGATACACTAGTATTTTAACTAATGAACGAAATCATAATATAACGGTAAATCTCCTAACTATACAATCGATAAATGTACCACTGACCGACCCAGAACGAGTATTTTACATCTTATCTTTAGTGCTTTGGAAATAAATGTTATTTCACAATGACAATCTTATTTGCATAGACAAAAAGCAAAGCAAAATGGCGCATTTTTTTCTCCACTATATTCTTTCTTCATCAGATACTGGCCGTAAAGACAGTTTTTTCTTTTTTTTGTCTGTATGTTTTTATTGTCCAATCAATTAAATTCCGTTCTGTTTCCCGCCGCTCGTCCGTCCGGGGCGCTCGGTCGGCTCGCGTTGCAGTCATTCCGCTAATAGCTGCCGTGGGCGATGGTCGGTATTATCTCAAATCTGCTTGTATTGTCTTTACCGACAACCGTTTAAATTGCCCCGCCACGAACAATGTCGTTTACCTTGTAAATGGCTATTTATAATCGCAGTTCACGCGAAATAACACTGCCATATGCATATTACGGTCACATTTCATGTGACATCTTTATTTGTAGATTGTTGCTGGATAATACACCTACAATGAACTCACCTACTACACCTCAAATCGGTGATTTTACAACGAAATGCTACTCTATCTGTCTTTTATCATGTATACTGTAAATATTTGATTCTATTGGGAATAAACATGTATTTTTTTCTGATCCATTATCATATAATGTTCTTACTTTATACCAATTTCATATTTCTTGAGTGTCTAAAGCATTACGGTAACATGTTTTGTGAAACGTAACATGACGAAAATGAATCAAGCTCCTTCAAAAATTTATTCTAACTATCCAAACATTGTTTCAAATACATTTCCGTAAATAGTTAAGAAACGGTAGTAAAAACACAAAAAATCGACGTTGACAAATACCTGACCTAGATATTGTACCCAAACGAGGTAAGTCGTAAACATAAAAGTATTTCTCGATAGCCGTTGCATCTCTTCAGTGCAAGGCCATTTAAGATTACACAACCTTAGACTGGTATTCCTAGAAAAGTTCTTTACAAGAAGGGTCAATGTTGCTTGTAAGTAGGGATGTTCTATGAACACGTGATCGCAGTGAAATGGCTCAGACGTTTATGATTATTGCGCGCGCACTTTCAAACTGATTGAAGTGGACGTTAAGATTATTTATGCGTTCAGTTGCAAATGAGGGTAGTTAGAACTTACTGCTGTAGCAAAGAGTACCTACTTGGTTTTTTAGTATTAAAATGTTTTTTCTGTGTAGTTTCTTTACAATTTCGGGGCCTCAGGAAGGATGGTCAAGTTATGCACCTATATTGTGTAAGAATAATTTTATAAGTAATAACTTAAAACATGTTCAGGGATTTTGTGAGATACATCGTTTAAAATATACACGTACCAGAAATATTACGCAATAGTTTAAACTGTCAATAGTCAGTGCTTGAATTCCGAATTTAAAATATAAAAATAGCAGGAAACTTTTTTGTAAGCTTCAGTGTATTTTTTTCGATTTTTGTATTTTATATATGATCAGGGCACAGGTTAGAGCTGAAACCTTTTTGGAGGTAATACTGGCACATTAGAAACCTACTCATAGAGATTCTCATAATCACATTAATATGAAAAAAAAGACAAATTCAAAATATTCAAAATTATGTAGTTCCATTTTTACATGTTAGTACATACAATGTGTAGACATCATTTCATATTAAATCTGTTTTGGGATGGTTTCGTACGCACACGTTCACGCCGTAAAGATTTAAATCATTGATAAGCAAAAGAGGGTCAGTAAGTACCCCTACGTGTGCGTTGGAAGATTGGTACAGTCGCAGACTACTTATCTATTTAAGTCATTTACATAGGGAAATTTATCTTAAAAAATGTAATAATTATTAAATTACATACTTACTTAACCCTTTTTTACTTAACCCTTTCGAGGTCACGTCCACGTGATACCAGCAAAACATTATGTCTGAGTGTCCACGATAGTCTAATATATAAAAATCCAGTGTCATGATGTTTGTTCCCAATGAACTCTTCATCAAGGCTACCGATATTCACAAAAGTTGGCATTTATGTATATGTAATTTCGTCCAATTTGAAAGATAGGATAGTTTATATTTCATTACATCCACTGCTGGGCACAGGCCACCCTGCAGGTTATACTAATTGTATATTCATAATTAATAGTTAAGACAGGACAACGTCTGTCCCCCCTCTATGGGTTCAGGAAGGAGGTGAAGGAGGTCGCTGGGGCAGACACACCACCGTCTGCCCCGAGCCGGAGTCCGACAGGACCGATCGCTGGGGCGGGTCCTGATGCAATTCCTTCGGGTACTCCCGGGACCCGTCCTGCACGCGACACGGAGGTCATCATGGGGGTTTAGGCGGTAAGAGTCCGACACTATCCCGTTCGCTGTCCCCATGGCGGCGGGGTGTCCATGAGGATTCCCCCATGTAAAAAAAAAAAAAAAAGGACAACGTCTGTCGAGTCCACTAGTTTTATATGTTCCGTCAAATTCTTTAGCAAAGTTTTCCATTTTGGAAAATGATAGGTATGGATTATCACAATACATACATAAATAAAGCTTGAAATATACCCAAAAATGCGAGAAATACACACGTGTGGCGGAAAATACCAATGGTCACACGTCCTAAATATCCTTGTTAGACTGACTATACATCCTTTATCGCCGTTAAGTGTGTCATCAAATTAAAAAAAAAACCTATCAAAATCTGTCTCCACCTCACTTGAGTTAAACAAAACTTGCGAAGTGAGCGTCCGACTTAAACCGGCGACGGAGACGGCGTCGCCCGGCGCTTGCGCACTGCAGACCTTCATTTCCTGCAGGTGATGGATGGCCGCTGTGTATCTTCAATGAGATTTATAATAGCTTGTCACATCCTAGTCCATGTGATGAATTAGTATACACGCCAGAAACCAGGAGGAGCTCCATTTTGCCGCGTTGTTTTCGCGAATGTTGCGCGTTCATTTTAAATTTGTGTGTACGTACGTGATTTTTTTTTATTTAGGTTGGTAATTAGATTTCCTTTTTTGAATGAATATACGGCGTGTTACCGGAGCGTTGGAGATTTTTTCTGGTGGTCGGTACTCGTAATTTTAAAAGAAGCATATATTATATAGGTGTTGCTAGATTATCCAAAGATAAAATGAAAATCTCTCTGAACAAAATAGAGATTTATTTGATCGTTATCGCATGAGAAATTAAGATTTTGAGAGTCAATTTCAAGGGACACCCTCTTATAAAAAGATGAGTCCTATAGAATTAACCTTCTAAGAAATAAAAGCTTGCAATCATATACATATATTTTCTTAAGATGTAGCTGTAAATAGATAGTGCTTGGCTAGGCTAGTGTCATTTGGTTTAACGGTAGAAAGATCGCGTAGGTAAGGCTGGAGTCGTGGACCACTAAATCTATTTTTCTATCAGAGAATGTATCTTTCTCTTAGGGTGAAGAAAACTGTGGTAACCTTCATACGAAAAGGTCTTTGAACCCTACCTATCACTTTTTAACCGCCTTAAAACATGAGGCGAAATGGTGGTCAAACGCTTGTTAACTGTGTTAAAAAAAAAGTTTTCGCATTCGACCGTATTCCGTTTATGAACCGATTCTTTTTTGTTTTAAATAAGATTTCGAAAATGGTCCACATGATAAGGAAATCTTGGTTTGATGGTAGATCAGATAAATCGAGGAGAACTGTAAAAAATCGTAGGAGCAACTAGTATTGGAAGTCGGGTCTTGGTTGGTCATGCTTGGTGAGTTTGTTCTTGTTATATGATAATATATACTTCGTGGACCCCGAGCAATGGTCTCAGAAACGTTGCTGGGCTCGTCCACCTGAACAATTTTTACTACGGCGAGAATGTGAGGAAATGAAAAAAAACATTTATGGAAAAACATCCATACAAAATGTCATCTCTAGAGGTAAAAAATTTACAATTTTTTATGGAGATGAAAAAAAAAGTTATTTCCCCGCATTATCGCCATAGTAAAAGTAGTTTATATTGACGAATCTATAATATTAATAATAAATAATTTATTTGCCAGAATGTTAGAAGTATACAATAGTAGGTATTGAAATATTTAGTTAGATTTTAAACAATTAAGTGGATGTGTGAAGGAAGTGAAGTAATATACTATATCAATTATTTGTGTAAGGTTTATGTAATATTTTGGACTTATCAAAAGAAAGTGCCTGTGATTTTTATCCGTCCATCTAATTAATTAAATAACTCATTATGTCTCCGACAGGACATTGTAGGAAACTGATAACAATATACCTACCTATATAGACATAAATACGTATTTTATATTTTAATAAACCGAATGAAAAAGCAATTACGAAATTCCACTTATAATGGAATGCAACTTTCCGAACTCGTATCACAATATCTTCCTTCACTGATAATTAATTAAGAAAGAAATTAATTAATTTTGCCCGACAAAATGTATATTGGAACAAAATTAACCATTAATTTTATGGTGTGCGCGTGTAAAGAGGCCTACGTAAGATAAGGATTTGAGTACTTTACCTGCACATTATTATCAATTTATCCATACTCTTAGTATAAAGGAAAGTCGCCTTCTTCTGTCTTTTGTCTGCTTAGATCTTTCAAATATCTCGCGAAGTTTTAAAGATCTAAGAATACATAGGGACGGACACCTATAGGTATATGATCTTAGATATTCAACACTACTTCAGGGAATTTGTTGTGATTTTCTTGAATACATAGAGTGATTTTAGAAGATGGTTTATGATGATGTTATTATACACATGGTGGACATAGTGTTAATAACGTATATTTTCAAAACAACGTTTTCTGGATCAGATGTTTAGATATAATAATTACATAAAGAGAGTTTCCTGAAAACTTTTAGTTCCGGTATATGAACTTAGATAAATCAGTTTGTCCACATTTGGCTTTCATTTGACCAGGTTTTATAACGTTTGATTAACACTCCAGCGCTTTGAATAGGTTTTGTGACACAATAAGGGTTTATATCATTTTCAAGTTATTATTATTTCATATTCTATTTCTACATTAATTAGAAGATTTGGCTGAAAAAAATTAATTAAAAGCTTTAATTTAACTTGCAATGTATGTGTGTGTAATCTTGCAACTCAATTTTATGGCAGATGTAAACAACCGATTGAGCGTGAAATTTTGTATATACCTCCGGTGTAGATGACAATGCATGGTACAATGTGGAGTTTTTCAAAATCCAACATGGCGCCAGTCACAAGATGGCGGACTAACTATTTTTAATGCCCCAGTACAATATGGGTATCAAATGAAAGAAGCTTGCTTAGTTTAACTCGAAACATAAAGTGAAGTCTCTCTAAAACTAATATGGCGGACTTATTTCCAATCAGATATTCTCGACGATTTAGCAGAAATTTTGTATGCACGTTCGGATGACTGCATGGTTAAGCCGATCGCAGGGGATTGTTGAGATAAATAGACTGAGGAATGTGTCCAGCGATAACAAAAAATAAATTAAAAAGAAAAATTTAAAAAGTAAAAAACCTTATTAAAAATAAGCTTTTATTTACATTCGCTAAAAAGAATAAAAAAAACTTAACTTTAAAACTTTTACCATAACTTTATAAAGTCATTATACTATTTATACGTTATAAAAGCTTGTTCATTAAACATTTTCCAATAGCTAATTTCAAATTATATTTACATGTTATATTAATTTAAAAGATTGCAAACTCTTTAGAGTAGAATGTGATTGCAACTATACCTATTATTGTATACTCACATTCTAGCAAATAAATTATTTATTATTATTACATTATATTTTTGTCTTTAGACCAAGCTTTATTCAAGAATTTCCAAACAGCCTGTAGTTACTTGCGTATTACAAATATAAATAAAACGTTTGAGAGAAGCGAAACTTCTTATTCTGTTACAGGTGCCAAGATGATTGCTCAAATTGTAATTCTTTAATTAAACTTTCCTTCAATTTCAATGAAACATGAATTGCGAATTAAGTAAGAGACATAAGTAAGTAAATATACCCAGACAACGATATACCTGAGAAAATATCCAAGTGGATAAATGCTCAACAAATTCGCTAACCCTATTTTAATTAAATTCATGCGTCAATCATTGTAGTCTTAGATATTTTGCTTGCATTTTAGTAGGGTGAAAAGGTGATATTATTTAACGTTACCTTTGGATTCTGCTGTCGACGTTAGATCATGGGTATATATATAAACTAGCTGCTCGCCAAAATACAATAATACTGGGTTAAAGTACTCTTGGTGAACCTGTGTGGGTTTTTACTTGGGATTTGCTTTAGCAAGTGCATCTGCCTTCTCCGCTTTAGGATTAAAAGGCGTGAAGTATTTTATTTTTAGCTGCTCGCCGCGATTTCGCATGAGTGCAGTTCTGATACTAAACGTCTTATTAATAAAAAACGTTAAAACATTGACCAACTAGTTGACGCATACCATCAATTTGGACTTGTTTGTCCGTATTTGGCGTACATATGACCAGTTTCTTCCGAGATATTTTTTAGCAGTGCGCTAGCGCTGTTCTAATTTTTGAATACCACGGTAAGTGTTTTTCTACTATATTATGCATCATCATCACCGGCTAAATGATCGGCCGATCCCCATAAAAAAAGCGAAAGAGTTGAGCGAGAGAGGGGACCAAAACGCGAAACTAATTAAATGAATCACTTAAAACCTTGCGCCGCTGAGTGAAATATCGACTACTCTAATACTCGCGCACGTTCTAAGTCGGAGCAGGGCAAAATTGGCTGAATTGGCAAAAGGTAGGAAGGTAACTAAGGTACATTTTTCCTTAAGACGGTTCGGTGGTGAGTCGTGACGAGTGCGGCGCGGGCATGCCACCATTACTTATGCATTAAACTGAGCCACGTCGGTAAGCGGTCCCCGGGGCTAGGGGCCTTTTTCCACTTTGGAGGCCTCTCGTAAGTACATTTAAATGGCTGCCACGGAGCTAACGTAATGGAGCTATCAATTAAAATCAAGACTATAGCTGGGTTCACTGTTTCTAATCTTGGGAAAGTATAAACTATTTTCAGAATATGGTTTGAATAGATATTTGTGTTTATATGTATTTTGTATTGGCTATCTCACTCTCCGATTACCGACAAGAACCGGTTCTTGTGTATATCTGTTGTTAAATTGAAAAGAAAGACAGAATTTAAGTTGAATGAAAAAATATTTAGCCAACAATAAATAATTTCACGTTACGTACCTAAGGCCGGCATAAAATACACGGATATCCTAAAACGTTTCCCATTTCCTTTACCTAATTGAAAAGCGTCAGTTCATAAGAAAATCGCTTTGGTCGCAACCCTCCTCTTGAATTACGAACGGGCCGAAATAGGGCCGAGCCATCATTGCGGTCGGCCCGCCCGTTTGGGCCGGGAATGCCGGCCTAGGTAACCTCTTAACGTTTGATTTTTCCATGTACACTCACAGACATACTTCCAAACACATCCCACTTTACCCTGCCCCGTTTGCGTACGAGTGTAGCAACGAAACAAAGATCATCGCCAAGTCGATAACTTAAAATCCCCACGTTTGCCCCAGTGTACCTTTTATAAAAGAAATGTAAAAGAAATTTGCGCCCACCACCGCCCCACATAAGGTTCAATTTGGTGTAACTGTGCGAGTGGTGAAGCCAAAAGGTAAGTGGTCGGATGTTTCGGTATAATTTCGCTTATCTCTCCTCCGGTCTGTAGATTTCGTCTGTACGGTTGTTTTATCTAATATCTCCAAGAGCACGTATAAAAGCACAATATTTACTGTGAGCGTATTTTTTATTTGCATTAAGTAAGTTTGTTTGTGTTGCCTTCTTGAAACGAGGGTACCTTTCATTTTAATGCCTACTGCTTAAGATGTGACTATAATATGTATTTGACATGTAATAATGTACACAATATAAGGCGAGTCCTTGAGTTATTACGTGATTAGAGAGCAGAGAGTAGCATCATACTGTCACAACATAATATATGGGTCGAGGATCAATAGTATTGCATAAGTTATGATCCTCCACGTACATTTTGTCATATAAAATCTTCAACCCATATAACATTAATACTATAAAGGAAATAATGACGAATAGGGTAACACTGAAACAGAAAGGGTTTATTTAGTAATTATTTTTCAAGGAAAATATTTACAATGCGTTATGTACTTACATTGTATCTCTCTCATGGATAACGAATCTCCATAACGGTTCTGATCTTTACGAAATTCTTTCGTTACTTGCGAACATTTTAATCTTTTTAAATAAACTCATTAGCTATATATATCCTCAACAACTTTGATACAAAGTTATTGTTTTCCAAGATTTTTTTCCTGCTAAATAACAATATTTACAACCCCTGTAACATGGAGAGGGCCTTTTTAAAACGTGTTTTATGTAAGTATAACATAGCTCTTTAAATGGGAGGATTATAACTGCGTACTTTCCCTAATTCCCTTGGGATCCCGAGAGACAGTGTTGCGGGCCGGCTCGACTAACGAGTTTTCGTATGATCTATTTGGCGTATGGTATTTAATACAAAGACAGGGTCAGCTTACATTCGTTTCTCCCTACACGTCAGAATGGGGACTGTACAAGTATTTTAATTAGACGTTTAAAATTGCCTTCGGTACCTGAAAAGTTTTGTAGTGAAATTTAATTTATGTAACGAGATTACGTGATGATGGGTGCAGTATTGGTATGACGTAGGTAACTCAGTAAGTCTCGCTGGAATCTATTTCAAGACATAACACTAAGATGATCGACGTAACTATGAAACGGCGTCGAATCTAGCTAGGTATATAACAATTAATATCTGTTTGCCCTGGTCACGGCATCATGTATCGGTTTGATACTACTTATTTTTGTTATATTATTGTCAGGAGCAGATGAATGCGCGGAAAATTTGTCTAATTCGTAAACAATATTCATTGATAAGCGTCTGTCGGGGATACTAGTTAATGATTAAAACAGTTCTGTAGGTCATAGCCAGACTACAAAACGTGTCAACGTCAGTACTAAGTCAACTCTGAGTTTAGAAAGTGACTGGAGACAAACTACGTTATTAAGTAATGACGTAATTTTTTTAAATCACATGTGTTCCATTTTGCATGATATATCCTGGCCTTTTATAAAATAAAAAAAGCTGGTAAAACAAAAATCAAAATCCGCTTTCCCGAATTTTCAATGACAACGTGTTGTTCGATTGTTATTTGTTTTTTACAAATGCACTGGAAAAAAAATATGTTAGGTAGTGTACAAAATCGGATTTTTGTATTTCTGCGTGCTATGAGCGGATTTGTATTTTTTATTCCACTCCAAATAAAAAAAAACGCATTTTTATTTCCCATGGCTACTAGGGCAGCATGAATTGAAAGGGTACCTGCGAAAACATTCTCTCACGAAAAAGGTTGCGCATAAAACATCCCCCTTCTACCAGGAGAACAGGGGCAGGCCAATACCCTGCCTACATAAACCATAGATGTAATTTACAACCTCTTGGCGAGCTTCGCCTTGTTTAATTAATCCTTTCCAACTACATTAATATCTATTACGGCCGGTAATCCACGGCTAAACAGATGAAATGTATGATATTAAACCTAATAATACACTTATGTCAGGGTTTGTACACTTTTTTATTCTTTTGTTCGGATTTATGTTTAATAGCCTAGTGACCCGTGTTAATCACATGTCTTTGCGTAACCGTAAGTACTCAGATATAAATAGACGATAGACAATATTCTGTCTGGAGAGATGACATTTTGTATGGAGATGAAAAAATTAAGGTCGTTGGCAAAAATTTTGTTCATTTGACTTTAGAATTTTAACTATTTAATAGTAAGTCACCAGAGAAAAATTGAAGGACAAAATCACAAACTGTCGTGTATATTTTAAAAGCTAATGAACTGTCTTTCCTCACTCTCTCGACTAAAACTGTAACACCGACACTGGATGAAAGAAAGCTGCCTCTATTTTATTTTTATTGTGATAAGAAACGTACAATGTTCACGTGTTAAGTGACATGGACATTATGTTAATTAGACCTAATGCAGTGGACATAAAAGCACGCCTTTTAAGCTCGCTCTCTTTCTCTGTGGACTTTTTTATTCAGAACATAGTCATGTGTTAATGGGTTTTAAGTATATTTGTTACTTTTTTTAAGCAGACGGTTTGGCCTAGAGGGATGGATGTCCCGAAGTATGTGTAGGACGTGGCTATAGGTCATCAGATTCTGTACAAATCAATACATAACATAAAAAAAATTGCCTTCAGCTATCTTTCCCTGTGTATGATGAAACTACGCAACGGATTTTGATGTGGAATTCTTTAATATCCTATCTCTCTCTCTAACATATTTTAAAGGGTGTATGTTTATATACCTATTATGCATAATATCAGGAAAACACTGTTAATAATATATGTTGACCAAATAACAAGCCCGGTCAGCTAGGTAAAGAGATAAACGTATAATATGCTAGCCTAGTCTAGCAAACAACACACGTACCGAGGGATTCGTGATTTGAAACACAGAATTTGTGTCAAAATCTAGTATCAGGATTGAGGCGGGACGGTTCAGCGCATTCGTGAAATTGATCTCTTTTCGACTTGATAGATAGCTTTGATCGAGTCCTATAATCGATCGGGCGCAAGTAGACAAAGTCAATAAACGAAGCGTCACATTTTAAGACCTTCCATTACCATATTTTAGGGTTCCGTAACTGTAAAGCAAAAAAAACAACTTGGCACTATCGTTACTGCTACTCCAGTGTTTGTCTGTATGTATGTACTACTACTACTACCACGTTGTACCTCACAAATTATGATAGTTGGGCAGATAAAAAAATCATGATTTTCTTTGTATAATTTTCATTTTATTGCATTTCTTTTTCTTTACCATTTTGATTTTTGTTTTAATGCATTTTGCGTTAAGCTAGAGTCTGTAAATTGCTAATTATATTGGTAAAGAATGAACTAAAATACAAACGTGTTTTTTTTTCTTGATAGTGATAACGGCAACAGGTTCACGATTCAAACATATTTCACAAAAATATTTTCAGTTGAATTAACTTTTTAAAGAAATAATTAAATTCTTGGCAAGTGCAGACCTACCCCGCTTTGAAAGATTAGAAGGCGTGAAGTGTATTTTTATTATTATTTTTCTAAATTATTTTTACATATTTAAAGGGGGCTCAACATGCAACAAATGTGATAATTTGCTGTTTTTGCATATAATGCAACCCTGGAACCCTTCGTGTTTTTTTTTGGCACAGGTATCGAAATAATTGGAAACTACTTCGTGATAAACAAAGTAATGCATTATTACAAAGGTGAAAGGAAAGTTAATCGACTTTTAAAAATACTGCAATCTTTGAATTTAAAAAGATTATTATAGTTGATTACAGTAATCTTGATACATGAATCGTGGCATAGCAAGTTGATTTCGAAACAATTTTGTTTAAAAAGTACACTTATCTTGACACTGTGTAGATTAAACTACCTAAAGATATATCGGTATAAATATTAAGTCGCGACAGTGTTTTAACACTGATGCTATCACGTGTTAATGTGCACACTATCAGTCCTCACTTAGTACTGAGTCCTATAACCAATAGTTATTGTTAACCTAAGTATTTCAGTGCACGATATACTTGCAAAGATTGTATATCAATGCAAAACTGTTACATCCTCTACCATGTATTTTAACGCACCCTTTTGAGTGTGAGTGGAGTGACTCACTGTTCACCAATTTGCAACAAAGTGTCATATCCGGCAAATTCTAGTTGGCGACATCGATGCATACGATATTCCGGGCAAGTTTTCCTCGGTGCGACCGTCACGTCAACCCTCACCCGGCCGGGCTGGCAGACGCAATTGTTCCGTCTGACGTCACAGTAACGAGGTTACACTCATTATGCATCGCAGGGTTGGCTAGGCGGTGCGGTGTGCGGTGAAAATGCCCGACCTCCGGGCGAACGGACAAGATATTTCGGAGACACGATTTGCTTATAACTTAATTGAATTCACCGGAATCTGCGGAGGTACGCTGACCAAATACTGTGACAATTTTAATGCGGAAGTAAGTTCTAAACGAAATAGAAACAGTCATTAACTCGTACTAACTCCTTTTGCCAATAAAAGCGTAGTCGTCCGCAAACAGCAGTGCGAAAGGCGTCGCTGCCTATGTAGCTTTAATGCAAACGGATGCCACAAATCTAATCAACAGTCGGGATCAGAGCGTCGCCAACGCAAGAGCAGCCGCGCCGCTCTCCATGCTTTTTCCATTTGCACAGAAATACGATTTCATTTCCAGTGGCAGTCATGAAATAAGATTTGAGCTTCCAGCGCACGTAATAGTCCTACTGAATTACAGGAATTATTCGATATTTGCTCGTTTTTTTGTCGCGCCGCAGCCGTCCGGGGCCACGTTGCAGCCGACGCGCTCGCATGCATCGGGACGGCTTTTAGCTGCCAAACATCTTTGCATTGGTTTTAAGGTTTTAGTAAAAAAAAAATCGGGGTTCATTGGGTGGTTGTAAGTATTGTAGTGTTATTGAAGACATGTTATGTAATGTATTATGTATATATTGTGTATTTATTTGTGTTGTTCCATCCTTTCTCTTAGATTTTAGGCTACGGATGACTGACTCTCGAATTTCCTATTTCTAATAATAGTAGTAGTATTTATTTCAGTAACCTGTTTGTGTTAGTATTTACGGTTAAGAAATTAAAGTACTTAACAACTAAATTAGTATAGTTTATTCCTTTGCCTAGTACCTTTTAGAATATACTTGACCGCACTTCTATCCTTCTCTGGTGACTGCTAAATGAGCGAGAGAGCGTGTCAAATATATTTTAGAAGCCTATGAATTGCATATTCATATTAAATTAAACATTATTTTCAAAACTTTTTACACTCTTTGGCGAATAACATCGACCTAAAGGACTTTTACAAACGAAGTTGGCTTAGTTGTAATGTTGTTCACATTTCACAGCCAAAGGCCAACAATTGTATAATAAGACTAAATAACACTGAACGAAAGGCAAAATGGGATAAGAGTCGTGTGCAAAAATAAACAAAGTGAACACTTTTTGCCTTAGTAATGAATAAAAAATCGCTGTGCTTATACAAAGCAAAAGCGAGTTTACGATAAAAAAAGTTAGTTCCCATTTGATATAAAACGTAGAGATTGCAGGTAATGTGAATTCGCAACAATGACATGATTTTTAAAGAAGAACTAAGTTAATTTTGTTATTTTAATTCACATGCTGGTTAGACAATCACGACTTTTAATCACAAAGAGGGGTAGGCAGAGGCACTTCCTAATCGTTAGTAACGTAAAGATGACCTTTTCTCTATAAAACTGTAAGATGTAGGTACCCCTGTGGTTTTACCAGCGGTTCTTCGTATTCCCGTGATAAAATTGGGATAAATACAACCTATGCGTTATCGTTCTGTATAATCTAAATTGTAAAGTTTCATTGGCATCTGTTCAGTACTTTTTACGAGACAATCCTGTGCTCTTGCAGGTTTAACTTTCTTAAAAAAACTGCAACTTTCGGTGAAGCGAGTACATTTCACAAGGCTTCAATGGATCCGGAATAAAAAAAAACGACATCTCCATATGGAAAGCACAATCAGCTGATCTGAAGCCGGACTTTATTATTCGGAGTATTGACAATTGCTGAAATTGACTCAGTCACTATCATCAGCCACATAACGTTCTCTGCTGTAAAAGTGCTTCCCCCAATGATTTTCATAATCATTTGGGGGGAATGCCATTAATCGCCACGCTTGGCCGGCAGCAGTGGTGTTGTGGTTTAACTCACAAAAAGCGCTGCTACTTGTTCTCTGGAGAGTACCCTCGCCGCGACCCCCCACAACGGGAAAAGTTGGGCTGGGGTGGTGACACATGTATTCTATTCGCCGTCACCACACGGCTCGGCTATTTTCAGATCACCTTGTATATCTAACTATCTTTTGGTATGCGAATTCGTAAGTAGATATTAGAGTTGAATCGTTGCCATAAGTGCCTCATATGAGCCGCCTTGTAAAACCATTATTATAAAAACAATGAAAGGCTTATCGCTCCATCGGGGATAACCTCGTTAGAAGTTTCCAGTGAAAGTGGAGACAATTCCCTACATACTGCAGTTGACATCACACTATCCACAATATATTTCACTTGAGCCAGCTTTTTATATACTTGAATAAACCGCACAAGTCAACTTATACCGGTCTCGTATTACTTGGTAGAGACATCATTGTGCTTACAGTTCAGTGCCAAATCCATGCTTCGGAACACTAATAACAACTATAAACTTTATGTGCCTAGTGATAAGTGTGGTAATCGCTTGGCAGTGCAAACGTTCGGCTACTTTGATATTATTATAAAAGTCGTGGGGCAACATTCATGAGAGGATGTTCATCACGGCGATGGCCCTTCATTAGTTACACGGACGAAACTTTTTGATTTGATCTTCTGATCTAATCAAGTAAATGTTCCCTTTTGTGTTTTCGGACAATAGACTTTGAATGTCGCATGTGTGTATGTTGCTTTTTCTTTTTTTTTCTTTAGGTTATACTAGTCTTTTTATTTTGTCTTTACTAACTTCACTTATTTAAAAACTCTGTCAAAACAAAACTAAGTGTAAATATACACACATCAAAAGTGTCTAGAGATCAAGAACATTTTGGGCTATAAATAAAATCTAATTTATTTAAATCAAATCTAATCTTCTGGATTGGTCTCCTATCTAATTCCTCATGCCTGTATCAACGACTTATCACCATATTTTGAATAAATTATGAATGAATTCAGTTTTTGTAATATATATTCTTGATTGCAATCTTCTAAAATGTACTTGATCCCTAGACACTTTTGATGTGTGTACATAAAATATGTCAATAAATGGATATGTCAGTACCGTGACAAATAATCGATATATTTTCTCTGTCTACCGCTTTGAGAGACTGTCTTAAAGTGTATACAATTCATTATCGATAGAATAGTCAATGCCAGATATCAGCTGGCCCTGTATTACGAGGTATTGGAGTAATATTGTTTTTAAATACTCACGCTGTGCGTCAGGGAGAGAGCTAGGTGACTTTTACAACACTCTCATTGCTACACATCGTGGCTGTCATGCACCAGAGTGGTCGTCATGCCCCAGAAGAGGGAGAGTTGGCAACAATACAGGGATGGATGAAGATAATTTGTATGGAGTCAAGTAAACATGTGCGTTGAAAAGAGGCAAAAGCAAGTAGACAAGCACAGACTTGCTTGTCAGAGAATGGCCTGTACGCCGTGAGGCAGGTAGGGCTTGGAAGGTGGTTGGCTTGTTCTATTTATTATGTCAAACAGCGTAAACAATAATATTGCTTCAATAACTGCCATAGTGCATACCTTGGACAAACATATTTACAGGTATTATACCATTACGATATAAAAGTAACTCTAGGTTTGAACATAATAGGTAAGTAACAACTTATAAATCTGTGAACTATCAACTAATAATTATAAAATTCTAACGAAAATTAATAATTAAATTTAGGTAATTATGAATTAAGACACACAGTGACACATACATAATTGCATTAGTGAAATCGTTTACCGAACATGCAAATATATCAATACCGCAGCTGGACAAGGTGAGGAGCGTGTGATATGAAGAGAAAGTTCATATTTCAACATTTCGAATTAAGGCACATTGAAAATGTTACAAATAATGTAACAAATCGCGGCTAAAATATACAAGTAACTTCGTACACCATTAATCATGTCGGAGAAGACGAGCGATGCCACGTGACGGCGGCAGCTTTCAGACATTGAAAGTCCGTTACTATGTATCAACAGGTCGCCGTAATCTGGGACCTGAGGCCGTGTCGTGACCGCACTGAGCTGAACTGATTAGTTTGAGTGACGAAGACAGCGCTAGGCGGTTTGTCTCTTTCTTACAACTTATACTCGCACTTGACGAGATAAGAAAAAATATGATATAAAAGTTGTAATAAATTTATATCGTCTATTTTCGTCATTTGATTGGTTTATTTTTTACCCGAAACCGGCGAGCATTTATGAAGAGTGAGAGAGAGATGTATGATTGTAGTCAAATCTCTACTGGGGAGGATTGGTCACAGGATCCGGAGTGGGAAATCCAACAAGGCGCGAGCATTGCGTTCGTCCTCGGCTGAGAGCGCGAGGGCTAAGCTGGTATGGTGCCAGAGCAGTCGTAGAGGACTTACGCCCTTTGTACCATGGGTACCATAGGACTTAAGTAAGTATGAATGTGAAAGAGGCGAAAGAGATTTGCTAGGGTCGTGATCTCTGATTACTCCTGTACGGCCTGGCGTATTTACGTACGTATGTTTATTTTTTTACTATACATGTCCATTTGTAGCAAAATTGATGTTAATTCAGTATTCGCATCACATTATCTACTATTCGATTAAAGTTGGGTACATGTTCTCAGATTATAAACTATGCCTATTAATCTTGTTATCATTGTACGATAACAGTAGAATAAATAATGACATAACAAAATTTATGTAACAGTAGGAACCTAGTTTTAGACAAAGTAACCTATAATTTTGTAGTCATATCTCACTCATTTAATAAGTCATTAGAGAAGGATAGAAGAATAAAAAAAAATAAGCTATAAATATTATTCAAGGTAATGAACTATACGCTTTTCGTAATATTACATCTCGTGAAAGTTCAAACTAACTTCAATAAATAAACATAAACATTTAAAATATGAAAGCTCTTTTTTTTCGAGAAAAGAATTGTATTTTGAAACATGAAATACACAATTGTATTAACGTAAAAGCATGTGAATTGAACATAAAAGTTGAAAAATCACCGAATGAAAAAACAGTCCCAAAAGTCACGGGAAGAAAAAAAAAAGAACCACCGGAAAAGTAATTCCATTGTTGTCATAATTCCACAGGGACGGGGCCTAGTATGAGGCGCACTACGCTGAATTAGATGCCACCTCTCGCTCACATCCCGCTCGGGGGAGGGAGACAAAAAGTGCCAGTCACCGAGATATTATATTCGCACAAAGAATTCTGCTCCAAGAGTCTTCGCAACATGCTGCCGATTTAGCTTACGTCATTGTTACATATTACCGCTAATACAGAAGTGGTACGTCTCTCGAGATGTTATTATTAAAACCGACAACTAACATTATCAGTATAATATTCGTGTGTAGGTAGTAAATATTATAGTTATATTGTTACTTGTTGCACTTACGGCTTACTCTTGAAGTCGTTATTTAACCTAGTTTTAGTATTTACTTATTGTAAATAAATTTAACTTGCATGCTGTGGCTACCTGTAATTGGTCGCATACCCTGATCTAAATATGCATATGTTAAGTAAATTTAAGTTATGGTGTGTAACTGTTGGTGGTCCTAATAAATAAATAAAATAAATTATATTTATGATCCATAATTTTCGAGTGTATTGAACTTCTGAAGTCACTGTCACATGACATCCATGGTGTCATGCAAAAGGCAGGACGTCACTTGCAGCTGCCGCGGTGGTTCTAACTCCTCTCGTGCAGCTGGAGTCGGAATATCACCAGTGATTGTGCCAGAACATCCTTGTCCCTCGTGGCAGCCCAGGTATCCCATTGACCGTACACAACGAACAAAGTGTCATATAAAACTCATCTAAGCTGCCTCGTTTTTTGAGCTATATCCAAAACGTTTGTTTTGATCTGCATCTTTGTTTTTCGATTTTGGTTCACTTTGTCATCTTACTTAATTGGAGTGAAAAAGGTGTGAGACTTACCGCACATCGAAATTTGTATTCGGATACGTTGCGAAACACGATACTTTTTACTTACTATATAAATACTAAGGGCCTTACTAATAATGGCGGAATTGCTATTTCGAAGATACACAAAGCTCAACTTAACTTGTCAGTTGTATGTCAAATACGGAATAACCAGTTCTAGTAGACCTATAATAACCGTTGTATAAGTGACAACGCGTTTATTGGTAAGGGGGTAAGTTAATCTATACATATATATAAAAATCAATGCCACATTTCGTTGTAATGTTATAACTCCGGAACGGGTGCACCGATTTCGCTAGGTCTTCCTTTGTTGTGCTTATGAATGACAGCAGAAGGTTCTTATAAAGGAAAAAATGACATCCACTGCTGGGCACAGGCCAACCTGAAGGTTATACTAATTTTATATCCATATTAATAGTTAAGACAGGAACAACGTCTGTTGAGTCCACTAGTAGACTATATACATAGCTTACTTAGTATATAATATGACTCATGATAAAATATTACATTTATCACCTTTTAAACAGAAAACGGGAATATTTCGTTACAACTTTCAACCAGCGTATCACATCTCCGCAGTAAATTTCGGTATTACTACCTATCTTTTGTATTTCATGAATAAAATATAATTATGGAAACAAGTTCTCGAAGTTACTATCAGTGATTTTGCATAATTATTCATGGCCAAAATACAACTTACCATATTGTAGTTGTCGAAGCATATTATATCGTAATATTTTGAGAGTATTCGCTGAACTTACCTGTAAAAGAAAAGGCGGTCGTTAGAACTAGTAAAATGAACACTGGTAATACAAAAATAAGTTTAGGTATATCTAAAAAATATAATTTTCCGGGTTTAGTTAAGGGAGCTTGTCTTTAACTGAATTTGTATTTATGTAAATGTTTTGGCACATCATTCACTGCGAAAAGACAGAAGAAACAAAAAAGCAATGAAAACATATTTGTGTAACAGGAATAAGTAATAGGGTGGTGATCAGATCGCTGTATTTTTGAGAAATTAATATAATACATTTTGTGCTATAACGATTTCAGTCCTATCCTATAGATAAAAATTGTCAAGTGTTCTTGGATTTGAAACTACAACTGCTAATAACTGAATTGATGTAAATATACTATGAACATATTTTCTAAATAAAAAATATCCTAAACGCTTTACCAACAAACACAATATTTATTTGTATAGAGTCTAAGTCGTAAACTTTCCATCACGTCACCTTTCGGAAAATTCACAAGACCAGAGAAAAAACTAGATACCACTTTAGCCTTCGTATAACTTCATATATATTACTAAGGCAGTAAGATAATACTGAGTATTGATACACTATTGAACGTAGTCTCGGGGAAGATATTGCTAGTCTTGTGTTACAAGTAAGATTAGCGCTGATGAAGATTCACTTGCGTAATATTATCATACGTTCATATACTATTCTATTATCTGCGGCAGGTTTAATCTTATTACAATGTAGGATAACTAATAAAGGACTCGTTTGTTGGAGACCCGTGTATCGTGCTTCAGAATGCTACGCGGATTATCTGCTACGCCGTAGCACTGTACAAGTATGAAGCTACGCAATTTTGCTGCTTTGTTCTCGTAGTCTTGGATTTCAATATTATTGGTATGGCAGGTTTTGTTGTAGGCATTTAGTTTTATACTATAATGTGCAACTTTTATGTCATTAAATTGGAAGTGTAGTTCTAAAAAGTAGATCATAATCTAATCATGTAATCATGAAACAGGTAATCAGTTAACAGGTAATCATGAAATTGTACAAGGAAGACGATCACTCGATCAAATGCGTATTCTATGTACTCGTAAATAACCCAACCGTGTTGGCAAAGGTGTTTATATTATGTTTGAATGTAAACATAATATTTAGTATTCATATTTTACGTTTAAATGAACTGCGCTTCTATTACTGAAATACGGAGGTATTCCTGGAAATAGCAATCTTCAGACATCGCTTTCGGGCTTTCGCAACGTTATGTTTTTTAAAATGATATCCACCAGTACTGAGGTTTAATTAAACATGCCACTCACAGAAAATAGAGCTCAACGTGTAAATAAAACAATAAAACAGTTTCGTACAGTCTATGAAATACGTCCAGAACAGGTTCTGCTCGAGCAAAATATCAATTCTTACAGGAGTAAGTAAGTATTTACCCTAAGGTAACTAGCGTAAATATCACATACAAAATAAATAAAAAAAACTCCGCAGAGGTTAAAAATATCAATTGTGGTGTCCCTATGCAAACGGAGTGTAGGACGCCCTCAGGCAAGGTGGACTGATGATATACGCAAGATGGCTGGCAGAAGCTGGTTGCGAGAAGCCGAAAACAGATCACAGTGGCGTGCAATTGGAGAGGCCTATGTCCAGCAGTGGACAAGTATGGGCTGATGATAATGATGATGATGTCCCTATGACTTTATTATTTGAAGTCTTACAAACAGGGCTACGAAACTGTTTGGTTTTGGAAACATTATTTGATTAACTGTTAATGTGTAGTTTTACATACGCTTATTTTTAAGGTTTGGTTAGAAACAATTACAAATGAGGAAATCAAGAAAATCGTTAAACAATATTTTGATCAGTATCATCATTGGGTGGTTAACATGTTCATCATCGTATCCCAATCCCCACGCCGAGCGCCAATAATTAGGAGCAAAACAACACGGGCGTATCCCGCGCGGTAATCCCGGCCGGCGAACGCCATCCGACAAACATTAAAAAAAAAAACACCCAAAATGACATTTCCAATTTTCTACAGTAGCTCGGAGGCAAATTCATTTTATCCCGAGCACTCGGTAGGCTGGATTGTCGACTGTCAACCGGGATAGATAGCCGCGTTGGTGTTTACTACGCAATTTTATGCACGTCAAAGGGGTCCCGAGTACGGCCCGTTTATTAACTATCATTTCGTTGCAGGTGATTGGAACTGTCCTGTCAAAATATATGTTTGCTTATGCTGATTACGGTGTGATGGATGACGCCGGTTTGGGCTTCCGCTTTTTCATTTTTTTTTGGAAATTGAATATTTCACTGGTTGATATATCGAGCACACGTCGTTGGTTATATGTATAATATTACGTCGAATATTTTAGTAGTCTTTTAAAAAAAACCGCAGTATTTTGGTATATTTGGTGAAAGTAACTTCAGTAATAATTTTCACAGCATGAAAATTACTACATTTTACGTAGAAATTCGTGAGCTAAAATTTATTATCTTGGTTTATTCAGCTTTGCGATTTCGCGTTCGATTTCGAACCAACAGGTACGCCAGTACTCGGTGCCTGAAACCATTCTGTTTTGAAACGAATAAATTACGGCTCGAACGCACAATGTAAAATTTAAAGCAAAATGTCCTTTTCACCGTTAATGATTATGGCTTTTCTAATTTATAAGTTAATACTCTATACTTGTATGGAAACTATATACTTGCTGTTGACATTTCAGATTAAAACTCAGTTATGCTCCCACAGTTGGTAGGTAATGCGGAAAATTTTGTTTCGAAGGACGCGAAAACCTCGAAACTTACCTACCCGAATACCGGGCGACAAACAAGTTTTACGAGTATCACCTAACCGAAATGAATGGCGACAACGCACACTTCGGGAATAATACATTCATGTAATATTCATGTCCCGCCACGTCCTACGGTTCACGCCGCACGCGCCCACCTATATTTTGCTACCGATTTACAAATTCAACTTCTACCTTATGTCAGATACATACATAACGAGCGAGCATTTATCAATATTATAGCAAGTTGAGGAGATATTGTTACGCTGTACGACGCGCTTTCTGCAAATTTTTATCGCGGGGCTGTTGTTTTTTTTTTTGTTGTTGATTTAGCTGGATTAGGGGCGATGGGTCTAAACAAACGGCCGGTTTGAAAAGGGTTCCTCTTTCTCACTCCCTCTGTGTATCTGTTCTATTTAGCACGTGTTCACAGGGAACTATTGAAGAGTGAATAATGTGTTTGGAAATAAAGATACTTGTTCAAAGGCATCGGCTGTAGAAGAAAAAACAAACATGTAAAGTACTCGAGTAAGTGAAAAGCTTATTTGTTCTTAGGAAAAGTTCGCCAAGCCGAATCTCAGTTCATTGGACCGTGAAGGAATTCTCGCGATGAATGCGTAGCTTGTGCCTAGCAGAGGCTGGTCAGTACCTGGGAGCGGCGCCAGCTGACGGCCGCACCTTGTCTATTGTTGTAAATTATTCACACAATTTTGAGCCTCGAACATGTAACAAATATCGTTATTAGGTAGCCGACAATGGAGACCCGTGCAATGGGAATTCCAGCTTTTTGTTTTGTTCAAAGTTCCAAACCATGTAGGTACGCAAACTTGTCGTAGCGGAAACTGTTAAACCTTTTAGCAGATTTAATATCGTTTACCGACTAGGCGTGGAACTTTTTCAGTGAATACGCAGACATTTACAAATGCGTAGTCATTTTCAATGTTCACCATTTAGGACAACAGGTAAGTAGTAAGCTCTGAATAATCTCGCAAATGAAGTAGGTAATAAAAATAAATTGCCCCCTTTGAATATAAAAGTGGAACAAATTCAGACGTAAACAAACACCGGGGCCGAATTGTATTCAAATCGCAACATTAAAATGCACCACGTCCCAAAATCTAAATACTTATTCTAGAAGTTGGCGTGAGTGGAAACATACAGAAAGGATTTAGGTTAAGGGATTTTCACACGACGTGAAATGACAAAGGTACTAAGATACAGTTTTTTCTTACAAGAAATGACTAAGTACTTAATGTAAATGTTTAGTCCCTAAAATCTCTATTATATAAAAATTAATTGATGTTCGTTAGTTTCGCTAAAATTCGAGAACGGCTAGACCGATTTGGCTGATTTTCGTTTTGAATTACACGTGTAAGTCCAGTGATGGTTCAAAAGGTGTATTTCTTCCAATACACGTGGTACAAAAGCGACTTTCTGTGGCAAAACAAATGTTTACCGAGACGGTCGTTGTATCGTACATCCTTTCATATATTATTTAGACATTTTGACACTGATTAACATGAACAGTGCTAACGTAGGTACATAAACTTGAACTATGAATTACTCCTGTATACATCTTAATATAGCCAAAGACATCCGAAAATTTCCAAATCATCATTGCCGATCCGACTGTAATAATTATGTGCATTGGGTTGGGACGTTTGCAAGGACAACATCACGCCCCGTGCAAAGAAGCTCTAACGTCCCCAATAGGGGCACAGCGGAAGGATTTGTATAATACTGCCCACCGAGTAGGTCACTAAGTAGATCTTCGAAACGGGTCAAGATTTTTCTTAAATAGGGAGTGAGAGTGGGGAAACTCGGTCGAGAGGGAATGCCACTCGCGGTAAGGGCCCCGTACTAAATATGTATATACATATTGCTAATAGGGTGGAGTTAGATGGATATTGTTGGGGAGGTATTACAATGCAGCAGTAACGAAGCTGCCGTAAAAGCCGATGCTCGTCGGCTTACCTTTAGAATTGTGATTAACTATTAGGGTATTGCTAATGCGTAGCGGGTATGTGTAGTGTCTGTTCCGGGTCCGTGGGTAAGTTATATGCTCTGGCTTTCAGGAAAGGTAATTTCTACAACTGCCTGTATTTGTTGTTGTCTGTGTTGCTGTTTTCGTATCCTGTCTATCTGACTATATATCAATCCAAGACAAAATGAACACAAATTTCTAGGTCATATAACAATCACTCATCACCTTACGTAGGATTCAAAAAGTTATAACGATCGGTTGTTCATGAAATTTTGGCGGTTGATAGCGAAGTATTGTTAGATTGTTTAATATAAATAAATATAAATATTTTACAACAACACACACATTACCTTCATCCCATGTTAAGTAGCTAAAGCACTTGTGTTATGGAATTTAGACAACGAAATATACTTACTTAAATATTTATTTTTCTTTTAAATACATACTTATATAAATAAAACACCCAGACACATCCAGCAAGTACTTAAAAGATCATCACCTAAATACCTGTCAGCGGTGGGAATCGAACCCACGACCCTACGGAATAGAGGCAGTCATGCTGACCACTACACCAATAGGTGAAACTCATCCATACACAGTGCTCACTAGGAGTGCCCCAGATATATATTTTTTATGATGAACTACTACAAAGAAATGTAGGAAACTAGACCAAGCAAGACCCTTTTGTGCAACGACCGGATGTTCATGAAAATTGTGCGGTTGATAGCAAAGTATTGTTAGATTATTAACGAGGTTTAACTCTTCCATTTACAGTTCTCATTAGGAGTGACCCAGGTATATATTTTTATGATGAACTACTGGGCATTTTTACATAAGCTCTAGACCGGACTAACCTTGTTCTGATATACTGATAAAAATAATCTTAGGAAATTGAAAATTACATCACAGCTCCTATACCCTCCTCCTCATGGTGATTGCTAAATAGGTATGATAGCCCTCTCATATGGGTTTTAATTAAGCGAACCAAACATTGTCTTATCAACGGTCGCGGGTTCGATTCCGGCCACTGACATAATGCTTTTGTGATGAGGGTGCTAGGCACCCATAGTACAGGGTATCCTAGTTTGGGGTCAGGTGACCGTGTGTAAAAATGTCCCGTAATATTTGTTATTATATTATGATTATTAGATAATAACATAGGCTAAGATGTAAATATATTAAAATGTAATTGCTAACATACTATGGATTCCTTTATCTGAAATAAATTAATAAATATACTCATACCTACAAATAAAATTTCACCAAATTCGTTCAACAAGTTTCGGAAGAGTATGTCAACTAACCATAAATATTACGAATGTTCTATCACAGATAACAAACTCTACTCTTACCCTACTACCACCAGGCTGACAGTACGGGGGTAAATTGTATCCAAATGTGATTTGTGCGTGAAGGAACACAAAAAGAAGACATTTGGTTGTGAGCCCAGATATTGAAACCACATGTGGCCCCGCGGCGAGACTTGATTTTTTTCCCCTCCACTATTCCGAACAGACAGTGAAATATGTTTCATTTACAAATCAACGTCATTGCGAAGGATTGCTTATTTTATGCCGTATAATGTACACTATACGGTTCTTACTGGAAGCTGTGCTGGGTTTAATTTCGACTGCGGCTGTATACCTCACGTAATCAATAGGCAATGTAAACTCTTAAAAATTTTTAACACAAGACAAAAGGTTTTAAAACAATGATATTTTTTAGCCAAATGTGCAAACTGCAATAGGTACCTAATGAACGAGTGTGCTCCATCATACACCACATCGCTGTTTAACATCAAAACGCTTGTTCACTATGTTTAAAAACACAGTGTACTAAAATACTACAATTATACAACACTTATTACGTTATATTGTAATAAGTGTCATCAATGAATATATGACTGTACTAATGAACTTCATACAGAATATTTGATCAAGTACATAGATCTTTTACACCTCAATTATGACACCACCACTTCTTCAGTAACATAATACTAACCCAATGCCTAAGAAAAAGCAGCAAGAAGCCCCCGATACTATAAATAGAACTAGAGTAAGAAATAGAATTTAAATCTTCATTCATACAAACCCCAACTCGGTCGCGTTCGTTCTGTGCCAAAGTAGAGGAATGAACTGAGAAAGGAAATAAAACACAGTCCGGTCCATCTGTCCTCCTAAAAAGTGTAAGGCGCAGTTCGGAGCAAACTTGCTTAATGGTTACTTTAGATACAAAATATATCGCGTTGGTCGCGTTGGAGGCGAACCCGTCGAAATGCCGTTGGCATACTAATGGAGACGCTAAAAATTTATTACTGCCTAGACCAAGCTGTACGTACAGTGCTCGTACACTTGGGGGGCTACGACCGTTTTCTGAACTGAAAAATTGTCAATCATTATTGGTTTCAGGATTTTTCCGTACTGATCCCGGGACGTAAAAAGAACGAATCCAATACACGAAAAATATTCGAGAATACCATACGGTATTTATTTATTTTGATTTATGGTAACGTAAAAGGCGAACTAAGAATTATACCGGTGATCGCAACTTTTACGATTTCCAAATTACATAATAGGATGCGCTATTGTAAGTACTTATACACTTATACATTTCGTATGAAAAACCGAAATTGAGGGAAAATCGCTGGTAATCCACTAATGAAGCATATATCTTAGGTCGCTTCTCGATAATATTACATATTTTTACTTTTAGGTACTTGCTTTAGCAAGTGCCTCTGCCTACCCCTCTTTGGGATTAAAGGCGTGAAGTGTATTTTTATTTTTTTTTACTTTTAAACGTTTATTCTTTAAAAAAATTTTTTTGCTTTTTTGCAAAGAAAATGTATACAGTACGCATTAATACTTAAAAGCCATCGAATATATAGTAGAGCCCCATCACTATAAGGCAGCGTCGGGCAGCGTCGCGGTGGCGACGACGTGCGATACAAATGAAAAGAAATGAGCTGAGGGCACCGTCTCTGCTATCCCCCAATATGAATAGTGGCGCGACGGACCAATGATACAAAAATGTACCACCGTTTTGGATTTTCTTTTCGCAGGAACAAACCGTGGTGGGTTTGAACTTAAGCCCTATCTGGCCTGAGTCTCAAAGTCATTCTATGGAGCCTCTTTTCAAACCGAACAATTTCTTGACTCAATTCAAATCTTTATCCATTTCTGTTTTGTTGTCGAGCCCCTCGATCTTCTTGAATTTATGAATCTTGCTTTCGTTCCGTTCTGGTGTACAATGTTAGAATTTGATGTTCCACCCTCTCAATTTAAAAGGAACTCGATGTTGTTCAGTGTAGGCGGAACAAAATTATGATTACGTCACTGACTTTTTATATATCATCATACCTACCACGAAGATGTACGAGTATACTTGCTAATTGTCAAAATCCAGATTGGAAGTAAGAAAAATACACTTGATTCCTTTTAATTCCAAAGCGGGATAGGCACAGGCACTTGCTAAGCATATGCCTACGGTTTACCAAGCGTATTTAACATCATGATCAAACCCGCACACCAGAAGGTGTGTGAACACGTAACAGCGATGGGCTCACCTCCTGTTACGTGGGATTAAGAACGTTTGGTGAACCGTCGGCCAGATTATAAAAAAAGAAAATAATTATTAAATGATCACGCGACTCACGCCGCTAGCGTGAGATAATGATGACTAAAATGAATTTGGCTGCCAGACTAGCAAGTCCACTTTTTACTTATTTGATTAGCTATATAAACTATTCCGATTCAATTTGGACTGAGCAAATACCATAAAGCTCCATTATGATTATATTCCATTATTCATAAAGAATTCTTGTTCTTTACACAAAAAAAAGATGTATTTTTTAAACTTTATCCGAAGTCGTACAGTCTGCCATAAATAATTTCTACAGCGGGAAAAGGTATACGGTTGTAATGTAGGCATACATACACAGCAATGCTCCTCACCTCTTTGCAGGAATATTCCTTATTTAATTATGACATGCGCGGTGCCAAATTACGCGCTTGTTCTAAGTTGACAGACGGAGTACCAGCATTTCGGGAAGAGTACGTACTTGTATTTATACATATAAAAGAGAGAAAGAAGTGATAAACAGTATATTCCTTTTTTGGGAAAACAAGGCGTAGTGGGAAAAAATGAAAGAGATAGGAGCAAACGCAAGCAGTAGTATTGCCATGCGGGATATAGTGTCATGGATGGGCAAGATTTGTACTACAAGATGTGAAGAAGTTTCAGTTGGCCTAGGTGCGAGCGTGATAGACCATTTAACCACTATCCTGCTGGTCTCAATCTACGATGTAGTATACTGTGAAGCATTTCTTGCTTAGGTACATGTTGACTCGTGACTTAAGGGCACCGATACTGCGCAGGAAACATAGACTATGGCAAATCTTTCCACAATCTGGCGGATCGCACTATTAAGGTCGATGCAAAGCGAATTTTTACCTAAAATGCATGACGTTTCACCGTTCTGTTTGTTGACCAGTGGTAAATACGCGATACTGTGTGACTCAAGTCACATCGCACAAGTCTTGCTCGCCCATGATACACGTTCAGGTTCCTTACGGTGGCATAACGGCTGATATATTCAATTCAGAGCATACAGGATTACGTACACGACAGTTAGTTGTAAGACCGTCTGAGAAATTGAAGCTCTTAAAATCTCAATTCACAATCTATTCAGGCTGAACCACTCGTGATGTCCAACAAGAAGGATTTTGAGTTCAGTTGGAAATCTTGCTGCGTAATTCAGGCGTCCCTCGTCCTCGAGAGGTTTGTTGAAGCTGACCAGTTTATATTTAACTCGATGTGTGTGTAATTCGTATTGGTTAAAGGTCAGGATGTAGTAGTTGCTGTATATTTTGAGGTGTCCGAACGCTAGAACGGTGTTTACACAGTTAATAGTCCTTAATACCACGTAATATGTGCATCTGGTGATGCTGCTCCGTCGGTCGCTTAATGCGCTTATGGCATATGTACGTCTTAGGAAAGGAGATTCCTAGTTAAATAACAGGATATGAAATAACATTCCATATGGTTTAAGGTGACCATGACTACTTGTAGTTTTTAACTTTTTGTTTCAGTCCAGAGACATCTGTATTAATAGTTCAAACCGGGTGTTACGGCTCGGAATTAACCAAAGACAAGAATTCAGCTTATCTTCGTTATTTGCCCGACGTTTCGACACGTAACACCCGTTTAAACTATTAATATAATGTCAGTGCTAAAAAAATGATTTAACAGATACATCTGGTTTACTTATTACAATTCTAAAGTTAATTATTGGAATAAAGAATCTTCAAACTAGGAATCATTTCCTTTCATCATCATAATCAGCCACATGATGTTCACTACTGGACGGGGGCTGTCCGTTATCTGGAGAGTTCCCTTGGTCGCCTCTTACGACCCCCAAGACGGGAAAATTTGGGCTCGGGTGGTGACACATGTATTCTACTCGCCGTCATCACACGGTTTATATGACTAAAAAAGCGTATCAATCAGTTGTCACTTAACATGTAATGACAGTACACTTCACGCCTTTTAATCCCAAAGCGGGGCAGGCAGAGCCATTTGCTTAATAAGCAAATGCCCACGGTTCACCGAGCGTATTTAACCCAACGTGACAGGGGGTGAGCCCATCGCCGTTAGAAGGTTCACACACCTTGTGGTGTACGGGTTTCATCACGATGTTGTCCTTCACGTCACGTACGAGCGTTGCGTACATAGGCTCTGAAAAAGAGTTCCATTGGTACACGTCCATTAGCCAGACTCGAAACCGCGACCTTCCGGTTACAAATCAAGTATCCGACCAACAGGACCACAGACGCTTACTTTGTAATCACAATCTTTTTTTGTCAAATGAAACGTGGCACTGCTTACGAATTGAATTCGTCAATTTGTTTCCCTAGTAGGTAAATAAATAGGCTAACCTAAATATTTCTATAACAGTCCGTATATTAATCTATTAGTGGTATAACATTGTTCATAGTTACCAATGTACGAACGCGGACAGTATTTGGAAAGAAAAACAAAATACAGAATTGAATTATTTAGTAGGATCAAGTCCTAATCATAACAGTACAGTTAGTAGCAGTATATTTCCCGCGTCCATGCCCCCGCAACCGAAGATACAGCCGCGTTGTTCTCTTCGTGTGATATAAATCCCTTCACTATTTTTCTCGGAATCTAGTGTTCCAGACTTCCCCCGACAGAGCTGCCGCGATATTACTTTAAAATAACATTGTTCGCGAAACGGAAGACTTATCGTTCATGTGAAACTTATTTACTATTGCCGGTCGCGTATCCACGGCTTTATTGCTCCGTCTATAAAAATGCTCAGGGCAATGTATTTGGCAACGTCTATCTCCCCAGCTCCACTCCACTGCATGCTGTCCTCATATTTTTTTATTGTTGTCAATAAAAATGTACAGTTTGTCATTTATACGTCTTGCTGCACTTTTGTCGGTGAATTGTTTTAGTAGACGCTTTGTGAGACCGCCCGCCCTCTTTAAGCCGGGGCGGGCGGGTTTCAGCACCTTTGCATGTTTTATGCGTTCTATGGTTAAGTTATGAAGTGTTTGTGTCATAATGCCTCGGATTTAAGTGAGGAATTTGTTGCGATTTGAAAAGCTTTTAGACCTTTTTTTTATAAAAGACAACCGAGCTCGCAGATTTGTTTCATTTTCAGGAAAAAATAGCAACTATGGATATTGTTATTTTGCTTTTTAAGCTTTTGTGTTTGAGTAGCAATTACGTTCAGTCAGAATTGCGGAAAAGATAAACAGTATCTTATTCAGATCACTATGTTGTCCGTCTGTCGGGGTGTCAAGATCCTTAATCTTGGAAAGGCGTGGAGGTGTCGAATCGAACTTATTACCTCAATCGGCTATAGTCCCTTTACGCTGTGAAAAAGTAAAGACATGGCCTAAAAGAGCACACCTACCTCGAAGCGTCAATGGTCGAGTGTACATTTTTGATCTATTCAGTAAAGCACGTAAACTTAAATTCCGTTCTGCATTGAACTGTCGGCATCGACATAATATAAATCGATGGTCCCAATTAAAAATGTCGGTAGTGCAATTTTAGGAATATGTACTTTTCTACACGGTTAGATTGGCGATATTAAGATCTATAAACTTATACGTATATTACATCACGTAAAGATACCAAAGATTATAGCTGTCGTAAATTTTAAGTATGTACCACAAGTAGTTTAGTTTTAATATCCAAAACTATCTTCACTCCTGAACATGTTCCGATTTGTAGATCCTACTTTCTTAATGTCCCTATTAAGAATCATCGAAATACGTGACTATCAATTCAGTGCAAAACAACAATTAGATAAGTTCCTAAGTCAAAAAGTGAATTTCAACTTGTACTGTCAACATTAATTCATAACTCCAGGTTTACCCAACAAAGTTATATGAAGTTGTTGAAACCTCAGTGCGCGTGCATTGGTCACAGTATTCAAATGTTCATTAGCTGAAATCCAAACATTACTGGAATGCAGCTTGTTTAACTGACTAGTCGAATTGAGATTGCTTGAACCAATGTACTTTGACATTTGCGTTCATAGGAATTAATATGAATAGAGGTTCTAGTTTAGGGATGTTTTGTTGGGCTCAGTTTCTTTGAAGGCTTAAAGCCCAACTTTTATGCGCGGTCACGGATCCACTCGATCAGATTTGCCAACACGTTTTAGGTTTCCACTTAGTTTTTTTTTTAAAACCCGTGTTCGGTGTTGCCGTACGCATGAATTGTTTCATAATTCCCTCAGCGCTCGTCTGTGTCGTTACGTAAAGGGTAGAGTTATAGGAAATGCGCACTTATTTATTTAACACTCAAAACATTTAGATCTTTTTTTTCACGCGATATTCATGTTGTCACCTTTGTACATAAGTATAGCCATATACTGTACATAGTATCTTATCATTAAACGCGCTATCAATAAAATAAAGGTTAAATTGGTTATTCTGTGTTTGACATAGATGTGACTCAATAGCTACATAGTATTTATCTAACTATTTAAGGGTAGTTAGTATACCTATTATTTCATCATCATCATCAGCCCATATTCGTCCACTGCTGGACATAGGCCTCTCCGATTGCACGCCACTGTGATCTGTTTTTCGGCTTCTCGCATCCAGTTTCTGCCAGCCATCTTGCGCATATCATCAGTTCACCTTGCCTGAGGGCATCCTAGAAGGGCGTTTGCCGAGACGCGGTCTCTACTCGAGAACTCGTTTGCTCCAACGCCCACCGGTTCTACGGCTAATATGGCTAGCCCATTGCCACTTCAGCTCACTCATTTCTGATGCGATCCTTTCCATAGCACGCTGTACAACTTTAAGCTTGTGGGTCAGCCGTGTCCACGTCTCAACTCCGTATGTCATTACAGGTAGGACACACTGATTGAAGACTTTTGTCTTTAGGTACTAAGTAAGTAAGACTCGACGTAACTTCCCAAATGCAACTAACAACCTATTATTTGTTTAACGTTTAGTATTAAATATTTATCTACTGACTGTATCTATCGATGTTGCTAAATTGTTATAATGATTCGATGCACACATAAAAAGTGGAAAAAAAAACGCTCGAAATGAATGAAGGAATCGTTACCGAGTACCATTGAAATCGCAATGCCAGTGCAGTGATCGAATTAGATTTTTCAACGCATCTCATATTTTATATCGCTTTGATAACATTGCGCTTCGGTTCACATCGGTTTCCTCTGAAGATAGTTTCAGTGAATTGCTCTCGATATTTGCCCGACTACGGCGTAGCAAAATACGAGGAGGTCATGATTTTATTTTGCGGTTGATGAATGCCGGCGTTCAGTTGTACGAATCGAATCGCATGCAAATTAAAAATTGTATTACTTTTTCTGTCGGCTGGAAATATTTCGTGTTTGCAATGAGACGTGGTTCATTACACGTATCGGATGATGTTTGAAATGTATGATTGCTTCGCGAATTCGAATTTTAAATGACGGCACGATGGGAGCTTGGAAATTGATTAATACTGTTCAGTAGCCGATGCTTTTTGGTTTCTGCTTAGAAAAAAAAAAGAAAAAAAAATTTAGTTTGTCAATATAACGCTGGCTCCAGTTCTCTTTAATGAATGCTGGAAAGTCCATAACTTGGTATACTGAGTTTCTAAAACACTAAGCCCTATTTATTTTGAGGAAGAACATGCATATTTATAGTTTTTTAAATCCTCGATAGTTTTTTTCAATTTAACTTTCGTAATATGACGTTGCGAACGACTTGCCGGAGTCTGTGTTTCCTGCGCAGTATAGTTTGAAGGTCTTCAAGTCGCGGGTGAATAGGTACCTACTGAACAAGTGTGCTCCATCGTAGACCACATTGCTGCTTATCAGGCAGGATGGTGGTCAAACGCTTGTTCATAGTGATTAAAAAAAAATGACGTTTATAATGATGAATAATATGTTTAGCAAGAATGTGTCTCTTCTCAAAATCAACCCATCATATCTTACATTTCTTGATTTGGGCCTCTACCCAGTGCAGCTACAAAGCCCACGAAATCACAATTCACCGCGCAAGATCAATGCGGATTCGTTGTCCCCATCGTTAGTTATCATAATCCGGGAGAAGGTTGAGGGTTTGGAAAGCCTTTTATGCCGTCCAAAGTTCCATAATCCCCATGCTTCACAAAGTACGAACAGTTCTGGTTTATTATGGATGCTGCTATGGATCTTGACTCTAACAGGGTGCAACTTTCACAGTGGTTTCCACCACAAGGGTGGGCTATTTCCATAGACACAGACAAGCCCTGAAGAAAACAAAGAAGACTACTATAGTGGCTCTACGGCACTGGTAGCCACTATCCAAAAACAAAACCATGCCGCCAAGTGGTACGGCATCCCCCGTACACATTTCGGCATTTCTATCCGATGAAGCTAATAAGAGGTAGCTGACCCTACTTCTCTTTCGTTGGTACCATTTAAATAGGTACGCAATATGCATGGTCTTTCATAGACTACATCGTAGCTTAACATCAGGCAGGATTGTGATCAAACGCTACTGCTATATGTAGTAAAAAAAGACTCGAAAGTCAGTAACTAATGCTTAAGTTTTCCGCACGAAATGATACTGAACTTCTATAACAGTTTCCCACCACTGAAGCCCACTAAGCTTCAAGCTCTCAGCAATACCTTGCGGGTAATTTAGTCACATAGTTCTTATTAGTATAAGTACCTCGGCTAGTCCAACTTAAACTGAAGGAAACAAGTGTCAAACGTGCTGTTCCAACAGATTTCCGCATTATCAGGAGCCGTACCATGGTTCATAATGATTATTATTGTTTGAATTAGTAAACCATTGAACAATATGAATACAATTAATTAGGTTGAATCCATTCCCACTTCTAGATGGGCAAGCAAAGAATGGTATTTGTGGTTTCCATACTTGCTACAAACATCCATTCCATACTTGCTACAAACTTGCAAGCCTTTCTTTCATCCATTTTCTTCTTGCAGATTTTTTCCTTTTCTACCCGTGTTACTACCATTCTTACTACCAGTAGTAATATGGTTAATTTTTTTTAACCGTGCTACTACTGTCTATCGCAGGTGGTACACTCGAAAATAATCACAAAATGTTACATTAACCTGAATCATAGTAAGGACCGTCGAGGAGCTAAGACCGAAGTAGGGCGGTTCACGGCGGCGCCGCCTCTCGTGTGAACCCTGCTTAATTATTCCCGCAGGCCACAATGCCGGTTAATGAATTTTAAATTCTATTAGGGCAGTCGCTGACAGGTCGCCGGTTTCTCCCATCGCCGTGGAGGGACGCCCTAATGTAGTACCTTGAATTGTTCGTTGCGGTTGTGCAAAAAAAAAACACCTTGGAGTGTTAATTGTAACACCTTGCAACCTTTGGGGGGCTGTTTTTCAGTGGAAATGCGGAAGTAAAATATTAAATACCTCGGTACAGCTTGGAGGACAACTTTGCAGCTTTGCAAGAGGCAAAATTTTAAGGCGCTTCGCACATACAGTGTTGGCACTTCAGAAACTCAAGACTCTTTTACCAAATCGTAGTTGAAAAAAAAAATGTAAACACTATTCAATCGGTATTTTTCTAAACCGTGGTCAGTCCTTCATACCTTGTAAATATAAAATAACAAATAAACATCACACTATACGTTTTAGGCGAAAATCCGAGAGCACCGAAACATCCGCACCGAATATACCGTATCGAGGAGCGTAAACACACTGAAATGGAATGCCTATACAAATACACAAACACTCGTGACGTAATGACACCATTTTGTCTTGCAACAGGAGATATGTCGCCAGCGAATCACAGAACCCAAACAACTGGCTGGCTACAAAAAAAATAAAATAAAAAAATAATCCTTCGTAGCGAAATTAAACAATCTTTTTCGTCATCGCACGAAACTTTAAAAAGGAAAAAATAAATTCTTTACCTTTATCTTGAAAAAAAACAAATCGATCGTATATCAAGATAGATAATCTGAGAGCGCAATGAGGAGTTTTCTTTAAAAAAGAAATCAACAAAAGACGAGTCCAAAGACGAACCAACATAGAATAAGGTAGCAAGCAACAAAGTGCATCTCTTTCGTTTTCAACTAGACAGATAGATTTTTTAGAAATCGCCTCATTACGTACAGAAAATCTATATGACACTCAGACCAATAACAACTAGACTCGCAATACTAAACTGACGATTAGAATGAAACGAGACAACGATATGAAAAACATGCAGGAGTGAAAGAGCAAGAGATATTAATCTTCTCTCCCTTGCGACATAGCAAGTATTCTGCAGCATATGTACTTCTAGATCCAAACTGTCATTTTGGTAAAAAAAGCGACAGTTTGGATACATCCAACTTCCATACATATTGCCTAGAAAGAGAAACACTGATGGTGGTCCGCGGCTTGGAAGTATAGTTCTGACACATGAAATAAGGTTTCGTGGAAACAACGCTGAAGACTGAAGCTGATTGACTCACTGACAACGCACATATAAACGGCTTAATATAGGTACTTAAAATTTGAATTTGAGGTACGGAATGAATTATTTTATTGTAATGAAATTAAAAAATTAGGTAAGGCATTATCGGAAAAAAACCGTTTATTGTAAAACATCGTCAGCTTACCTTTGTTCTTTGCTTGACGTTTCGAGACAGATCAAGGTTAAGAACATTCATTAATTACAAACTTTATTTGGGTTTGGTTATACGGGAAGCGATGAGATTCAAACGGCTTTTTTATTTTCATTTTCAAAAATTCGAGTTTTCGCTACAATTATTGTTGTTAATATGGTGGAATTAGTGTAATAATGTGCTGGTGATGAAAAATAATGTAGTGAGAGTGAGAAGTAAAGGAGAGGACTCCTATTTGATCAATTTGTTATTCCCGTGTAATGTTCCACGCAGCATTGAAATGTGATGGTCCACCCTCACGTTTTAATGAGTTTTTGACACGACTTTGACTATTGACGACTTTATCGATAGACTATGACAATGACACCAACTTGAACACGAAGATTATTACTTTGTTTGTGGCTCGACAATTTGGCTTTACAAGCTGAGATAATCAGAGCAAGAATAAAAAAAAATTTATTCACTGGAGCCATGGATGACCTGCCGGCGCTAAGAGACGTAAAATACAGGTGTGTTTAACTTCAGAAATGCCGTTTTGTATAGGCAAGGCATTAACAACATATCACTCTGCAAGTGTGGCTAAAATAAACGGCTTAATATAGGTACTTAAAATTTTAATTTGAGGTACGGAATTAATTATTTTATTGTAATGAAATTAAAAAAATTGGTAAGGCATTATCGGAAAAAAACCGTTTATTGTAAAACATCGTCAGCTTACCTTTGTTCTTTGCTTGACGTTTCGAGACAGATCAAGGTTAAGAACATTCATTAATTACAAACTTTATTTGGGTTTGGTTATACGGGAAGCGATGAGATTCAAACGGCTTTTTTATTTCTCATTTTCAAAATTCAGTTTTCGCTACAATTATTGTGTTAATATGGTGGAATTAGTGTTATAATGTGCTGGTAATGAAAAATAATGTAGTGAGAGTGAGAAGTAAAGGAGAGGACTCCTATTTGATCAATTTGTTATTCTCGTGTAATTTTCCACGCAGCATTGAAACGTTTTAATGTGTTTTTGACACGACTTTGACTATTGACGACTTTATCGATAGACTATGACAATGACACCAACTTGGAACACGATGAAAACTACTTTGTTTGTGGCCGACAATTCTGGCTTTAAAGCTGAAAATCAGAGCCAAGAATAAAAAAAAAAATTATTCACGCCATGATACCCGGCTAAAACGTAAAATAGAGGTGTTTACTTAGAAAATGCCTTTGTATAGCAGTCTTCTACAAAAGATTACAAAATATCACCTCTCAATGTGGCTAAAATATACTCGCATTTATTTTTATACGTTTCCAACATTTCAAAGTGCATAACCCAACACTTTGCATGTCTCAGAAGCGTTCAAATCGAACAGAGTGCAACATTTTAAGGTTATGGGACTCTAGATATGGGCTTGCTAAAAATTTGGTTGTAAAAATTGCACTTTCCGTTGAAAATATTTAAAGGCACGAATATTTGCTGATTGCTTTAGGAGTTGGACGGAGTTTTACGATTTTCATGGCGTGTGATAAATATTATGAGTCAGCCAACATTATGGTATAGTCCGGGGTAACTATCATAAATATCTATTTGTACTTCACTAGGTATGGTCTGCCATGAAATTCGTTTATTAGTTCTGACGACATTTCGTGTGTCACTAAAAGATCAATAAGGTACAGTTCTTATATTGTGACAAGTGAAAAATAAACCTTAATGTCTAATGACATTACTATGAGTTTTAACCTTAGGTCTTTAGGCCAGATTCTTGGGTGACTGTGCAGTGAAATCGAATGCGCCAAGGAACTTTTGGTGCGTAGCTAAAACACCTATCGAGTTGTTTTGACCCATAATCAGTATCAACTCAATGCCATGAATATTTAGGACTCACATGCTAAAAGATTCTTGTTGTACTGTAAAAGTAGTGAACCTATAATAATAATTGATCATTAGATCAATCATCAAATCTCTGTGTACAGAGCGGTATCCGATGGGAAAACCTTAGCTTAGGTTTTCCCATCGGTTTCCCCGGAAATTAATTATTTAACTTATTATGAGTGTAAGGATAGACCTAGTAACATGTATTACTCCAGGAAATTTACCTTTGTAAGTTTCTCTCAAATTCACACAAACACAACACACGAAACGCATTTAACCAATATAAAAACCTTTTTTTTTATCAATCCAACAGTTCAATACGGTTTAGCGTCCAATCGCATACTGCACAAAAAAAATAAAGCGAGAAGAAATCCATCAAATCCCACGAAAAAACTCAATGTGCACGTATCAAAACCTTTTAGGTGTCAACAGACGTGTTGTTAGAACAAACAGGCTGGTTGGAGGACCGGCCAAATGGGTTCCGAAAGCAAACGTTTTGTAGCCCCACTCTCCCGTCTTAGATCCTAGCCGGGTATGCTCCGACACGAACAACGGACGTACACCTCCTATCTGTGTAAACGGTTTTTATATCCAATGCTTTGTAGTGTAACCGGGGGAACCCTATTTTCAGTGGCGAGAACGATTTTTATGAACAGTACCCTGTGATTTGTTTTATATACGCCTGAAAGAGCTGGTTAGTGCCATGTCGCGTAATTTGTGATGTTATTTTGTTGACGTTTTTGGACGTGTTTCGGAGGCTGAGATGATTGATTCGGAGGGTTTCGAATACGTACGTACATTGTGCGCTGTTTTTGACCGATCTGGTCTTCAAGTCGCGGGTGAATAGGTACCTACTGAACAAGTGTGCTCCATCGTAGACCACAACGCTTAACATCAGGCAGGATGGTGGTCAAACGCTTGTTCATAGTGATTAAAAAAAAAACCGAATTTATAAAGGAGAAGATTCTCAATTCGTTGGTATTTTGTTATGTTTGATACCTCGAAACTTTTGACTGGATGATCCGATGATGATGCCTGCCGTTTGGTCCCATTTAAAATTGGTTCAGTTCCAACAATGGGATCCATGAGAAAACCACAAATTTGTCACATATTGACGGTTGAAGTCGGTTTTTTAAGTTATCTATTAGTCTAATAAGATTATGGACATGTTTTCCTTTATATTAGTTAAAAAAATATTTTAAAAGGTTTATTAATGTTTTTTCTAATTCACACTAATAATGTCACAATAATTATTTTTAAAGAGATGAGCCATTGTGTATCTATAGTAACATTATAAATATAGTGCTCAGTTTGTTTTAGGAAGTATTGTAGAGAGAAAGAAATACCTGTTATTTGTGTGTCTACCTCGAAATTTTCAAGCGAAGAGAATAAACTGTATTAACAATAGAGTAACATTTGTTATCCCTATCAATACAATCTGGCAAACTGTTAAACATATTTCCCCACCTACGACTGCAATGTTTATAGCTTTATATTCCAACCCTTGACAGCAATTCGTATGTTTTCCGTGAACCGCCGCCATCGTCGCGATGCTCGTAAAAGAACTTCACCTCAGCTGCCGCTCAAACACTAATGCCGAGTCAAAACGTGATCAGACAGTAACCAAAGCTAGCAGCACATACACTGGCTGTACTGAACGCCAAAGTTCCCTGAAGCTTCGAATCGCTTCAGTGCTTTTATTCGCACTTACATTTTAGTGTTATTGTCGCGTCACAAGATATAATCCATGCCATCAACATTTTCACTTTCGATATGACTGGCGTTTGCCTGACCTTTTTTAATAGTAACACTTACGACCCCATAAAAAAGTGGTCCGACCCTTTTCTATTGCATCACTCCATCGGCCCCAGCAGGCATTTTTTGGGCATTATGTAATAAAATGTAAAGACCTATATATGTGTATGTACGTTCTTAGTGAACTTTACCTTCTGGCTGAATGATTTGAAGTTATGGTTTTCAATTGTAGGGGCGGACGTTATTATCATATCACTATCGACGAATTTACTTATTGAATACTTTATTGCATCAAAGGGAGGACTTAATACTAGTACAGTCAACCTCACAGTATGAAATATAGAGGCTAGTACGTACTTAGATTTGGAGTAATTTATATTGTTTGTGTCAATGCAATTTTTTATCAGAAATGCGTGGAATAATAACGATTTCATTGAATTATTGTTGAATTAACAACTCGATACGTCCTCGCGTTACAAAGAAAACGGAGATAGTAAAAAAAAAATACGTAAATTAATAATTGTAATAGGAAAGGCCTATGTACAGCAGTGGACAAGTTGAATGATGAGTTGGCTGATGATGATGAATAATTTCGCACTACATATAATAGGTTATTAAACAAATGAATAGAAGCTTTTACCTATTAACCCACCTTATCTGATTCTTATTTGTCCTTCATTGAGATACGAATGTCATTTATAGAGATAGGTTTTTTCTGTGGAGTCGCAATGACATTTTTTTTAAACACAGTGAACAAGCGTTTGGCCACCATCCTGTCTGATGTTAAGCACGTTGAGTTTCACCAACTTACTCCCTAAATGTGATACCAGACGATATGACCGTCGCAGTATTATAATCAGTATGAAAATAAGCTGTAAGTACGTAACTTAAATGAAGTTCCTAAACTCTCGCAGATTACCAAGCACGTGATAGCAGCGCCATGTAAATCCTCTGTAACAACAAGAACTCGACGCTCACTGGCGAATCGTTTGAACACGTCCCACGCCGTCTGCAGAAATCTGCACATTTACCTATATCTGCAGTTTCCAATCCGAATTCCCTTTAACCTCGTCTAAGCTCACCCATCTCTTTCGTAAGTATTACGTGTAAAAGGAACAGACAGTTTTCTTGGCTACACCAAATGTCAGTTTAGAATATCACGGCGTCACGTAGTAACGCTAGATCAAACATAATCCCGCCAGGTACTTGGCGCCAAGTTCATTTTTGCCGCTAAAAGCGTTATATTCAGGCGCTTGGGTACATCAATTTAGCTAAGAAGCCAGTCTAGCTGTATAGTTGTTAACGGGTGGGTCGATCCCTTATGGGAGCGTTGGCTTCACGTTGTTGCAGCGTAGTGCAAGAGTCATCGCACCCATTGCTGGGGACCCCGTTCGCCAATCGTGCAGAACTGGCAACGTTCACTCTGCTCGCTGCTACCGAAACTTCCATATTAATGTATCAACCAGTGTGCTAGATTGCTGGTGTTATGACCGTCTCTCTAGTTGGTACTTATTCCTTGTAAAGACGCTGTGGATACCTACTTATGAAACTTGAAGAAAAAGTTAAAAATTAAAGCATCATCGTTATGAAGATTAGATATATCAGTGTTTAAAATCTGGCATATATAAGTAAGAAAATCACACAACACTTTTCGAAGAAATGTTTTGGGGTAGTTGACTTTAGCTCAAGATTTGGTTTAAAAGAATACTTTTTAGAAAATGTTTTATTTCCTTTCCTTCAACGAAAATTCTGTTAGCTTCCAGTACAGAAGCCAAACCGGTGAACTTTAGATTAGCACTTAAACATGAACACACCACATGCCACAAAGAAAATAAAAAAAAATCTTTATATGTTAAACGGATTTATAGGAATACAATGGTATTCATGAAGATAATGTACTAAAAACTAAAAAAATAAATTTGGTGGGTTCTAGTACCCAATGACTAGATCAGGCATAAAAACAAAATCGTGGGGCGTATAAGTTAGGTATGCTATTAAATTAAGTAGGTAAGTAGGAGATGTTCATATATTAATTTACTAAGGTACATTATATTTAGATCAATCTGACAACAGGGAGGTACTTAAATTTCAATTTCTAATTTTGATCCAAACAAATAAGTAAATACCGTACGGGTCGAACTAAATAAAACAGTTTAAACATGTACTACATTATTCTATTATCATATCACTCTATGTATAGTAACGACCAAAACTGTCGGTTAATTAATGTGATTTAGACCCTGATGTATTTAATTTCACAGTGTAATGGGCTTAATCCTTCTATCAAAACAAACATGGGATCCTATTAAGGAGCATTATGTTACCAATATTCGGTAAAGGAGACAATTATTAGAGTCAGTGGAGTGATAACTCGGTCAAATTAAGGAGCTGTGGTAATGAGGATGAGAGGTATATAATTATGTTTTATCCCTCAAATGAAATGGTATTCCAAAATTATTTTTTCGCTTCGTTTTTTTGAATCCAGAACTGACGATTCGAAATATGTACACAATTTCACTTGTCGGCAATTTTTCGGCGTGCAGTCGGAAAAAAAGTTTTTTTTTCATTCATATGTAGGTAAAAAATAACGAATGAACTGTTAGTACTACACATTGTGGAAAAAGCTCTTTCATGATTTACCATAAAACGGAGACCTCTTCACAACTATCCTTTCAGAGCAGAGGAGACGCAATGAAGTTATCGCTAAATTGAACCTCTTCTCGAAACGTCCAAAGAGATTTCTAAACCGGCCGAAGCTAAGGCAGCGACCTCTGTTGAGAGAGAGGTAAACTTACCGCGACAACTGTCAAAATCATACGTTCCAGGTTCAAAGGCGAGCTTGCTTCAAGGGCCACTGAGAGGAACCCGGAAACGGAAGACGCAGAAATTGATTTTACTCCAACCATTTAGAGCCACTTCCCTAAGGCAACACTCGGCAGCTACCGGCAGAAATGTTTGTGTTAATTTATTTAATAAAAAAAAGATTTCATTTTCAATTACCGTGCTCGGGAATATCAGGGGCTGTAAAATTCAGTTTTGCTGCAACGAGTTTAATAAGTCCGTCGAAAACATCCAAAAAACCAGTAACATGACGCTTGCAGCCCGTTTGTCGCCCGAGGCTTCGGGAGCTGTCTGCTGAGGCCGGATTCCCGTTAATTTCGGACTGTAAAACAAAACATCCCTTGTCGTAAAGTGATATAGTCTAGTATCCCGTACGCAATTTGAGTGGATCGGACACGTACGTTGCGATGTTACGTGAATGCCCGGACGCGTCTATCAATCAGGGGCCAATTCTGGTAGTAGATTACTGCGAAATGTAATTTGCATGCAGGACGCGGCCGCTGTGGCCTTCGGCTGCTCCGCGTTATTGTGTTTGATGGAAGGTGCGGCGTCACCGGTTAAGCCTATAAAACATGGTGCCATATTGCTACGGAAATTTAACAGTGGAAAAGTAAATTCAGTAAACTTTACCCGATACATTTTCTCTGTCGCTCTTCACGAAAATTTTATTTTATTTTATTTTCGTTTATTGGAGTACAACAGACTTAAACTTCTAGTATGTATACAATAATGCAAGAAAGTACAACACAAGTAATTTAGTTTAAACCCTTATAACATACTCACTAAGACTTAATATATATAAAAAAATAACAAATATACGCTTCATAGAAGTGATCGAATTACAACCATAAAAAAAGTACATAAAAGTAAACCCGTAAAAAATTTGTACAGAGCAAATAAAAGATTACGTTCAATATAGCTTACAGTTACCGAATCATTAGGTTGCCGGACGTATAGAGTCGATGATCTTTCTTTTAAAGCTGGCTTTGGTGTTGCTAAAGATGTCTACATCATGAAAATCTCTATTAATTCATTCATTACAAACGTCAAAAAACTTATGACCTCACTACGTGTTTACGTCGTGCTACTACACAGTATAATTTGTGTAACCTTTTAATGAAGTCGACCATTGTAAGTAGTATGGCCGGAAGCGGTGCGAGCGCGCCCTTACCAGCCGGAAGTAGGTATACTCTGGCAAGAAGGATGTTCCGTTTTCGAGAGAATACATTAAAAAAATTAAATTATTTCTACGGTGCCATGTATTTTTTTTAATATAAAAGGTTAAAAAAATGTATTGATGTTTTCTGTCAAAGGAAGTAGGTAATTTACGTGTTTTGATGTCTTGAACAAGCTATAATAAAATTTTAGATTACTTGTTATGCAATATCCACATCACTGAGAATCGGTCAAATTGACATAAAACTTGTTTTTTTTTTCTTGAAGCGTTCCAGTTCAAGTGCATTCGAATCGTTTTGTTTCCAACACAAAGAAAGGTCCTGAGTGACTGCAATTGATGATTCAACCGTCCGCATTGAAACCAGCCGTTTCAAACAAAAGAACTCTTTTCACCAGAGCTCCCTGGAAAGCACATTGTTAACGTCCAGACGTAGCTTTAATTCCATTTAAGGTTTTGTACATCTGTTGTAGGTTGCTACAACAAAAAAAAAATAACCTAGTATTTATTTACTAAGAACTTAGTATTTACTAAACAACAACGAGTATTATCTACTTAATAGACAAGCAACAAAAAAAAGTGAACTCCGGCGGCATCGCAAAGTGAGATTTCATTTGTGCGAGGTCCATTTGCTTAATGTAAGGAGATTCGAGTAGTGGCCAGTGTGAACGGCTGCTGGATCGCGCCATTTACTTCGGCAATTCGTTTTCTGCTCGAACGGTTTGCCACACCTGACGTTCGGATATTCTTCCCAGTAAACGGCGCTCAAACTTATAGAACGTTGATTGCAGGTCAGGTGTTGTAAACATTTTTAAATTGGTTCAGCATCACGCCGAGTCCTGATCCGGTGATTCTAAACGGTGTCCTTGATTTCGATTAAGATCAAAAACGGAATTTCATCACGCATAAAATACAGCAATCCAAGTACCCAAAAACTGTTAATTACTTTTATACCAATCAAAATCAAATCGGGCGCCGAGTGAGCTGAGGTGAGTTTCATCAAAATTTGGATTAAGCTTTACAATCAAAGAATGGGGAAGCTAACTTTATGATTGCAATTTTAATAGCGAATCAAACCGACGCCCTGATATTCGCTGCCCAAACAAATGTTATATTGAAAAAATATTTTTTAAATTACTTAGGAACTAGAGGATAGGAGGGAAAATATTGCATCGAAATTCAACTGCTCAAACATTGTTTTAAAATATGTACATACTTTTGAAGTTTCTGCCATTATAATAATATAGATATTTTTATGCATGTCAGAAAAATTCATTGTAAACTGGTGGGCAGATTCTGAGTTAAAGCGTCACGAGTCTATATTTATATATACGTACCTATTATTACACATTATACCTACTTTTTATTCAGATAACATAGCAGATTATTGAAGAGCAACTTTAAATTGTATGAATACCTATATTATTGAATTAATTCAAACGCAATTTTAATCTTATTATAATAAAATAATAGCATTTATCATACAATGCATATAAAAATATTTAGTATGCCCTGAGCAGACAAATAATATACTTCAAAACAAGCAAGAATCGAAACGAAAGGATCGTTTTTGAACACTTGTTTTAATTAGTAAGAACGGCTCGACGGCAGCCGAAGGGCGGAAATGATCGCCGGTTTATTGTCGTAGCCGTTGCTATTAGTTGCGAAGGTCCCTATTTGCTGTTTTTCCAAATACCCGCGTCTCCAGATCACTGTGGGAGGGGATCGCAGCTAACAACGACTTCACTCTGCCTTTTATAGAAAGTACGAAACAAGTTGCAACTTTGAAGGTTCTCCAATATAAATAAGAACGGATGTCAGGGGCGGGCGGCTCGGGGCGGCTTCACAAGCGCAAGGCCCGACTGAAGCACACGAACCTTTGGAAAACTATTTGAAAAGGCTTTGTAAGTAATCAATGTTAGGCGGAATCTGTGCGCACAGGAGCTGTGGGGGAGACGTTATGATCCTTCATTACATACGACGCTGTTTACTTTTATGATCGGCGCAGATTGTTGTCTCGTTGTACTATTACGTTAACGTAGCAAATATTTCTATTTACCGTTTATTAGCTAGTTAACGATTGAAGGATAAACGTTTTTGTCGTGTTTTTTTTTTCAACTGTGATTTGAATTGTTGACAAACAGATTTATAATCTAATATATGAAATTCATATGTCGGGCCGTTTGTACGCTTAATGATGTTTGCGGGGTCAAGTTGTATCTAATATATATCAACAGAACTGTACGTTATACAATAATTTACGTAGATACTTAACTGATACCTACGATATAATGTAGATACAGTAGTTACGTCTAAATATACTAAAACAGTATCAAATCTCAAAGATCTCATCCATCCGGGCAACAACGAAAAGCCAATATTGTGTGCAAACATAAATCATTATTTCACCTCATCGAGCTAGACGGGAGAATCAATCGGCTGCCATCAGGTTAATCTGGATTTTGGAATAATAACTCCATCAACTATGGATGCAATATTCGCCGGAGGAGCCAAACGAGCTGCGGAACTTCCTGTTTGTTGCGGAGCGTCGGAAATTCAATTATCGGCCCATAAAAGTGTACCGGACTAGTCGGCCGGGCCCAACTATAGCAACTCAAGTATATCATTGATTTTCTCCAACCCTTTGCCGGCTCCCGGTCTCGCGGACGGAATATACCCTCCTACGGGCGACGTGTGGAGTTGATTTAACTCCGAGTGGAGTTACTATAGTAAATAGCGCGCCTGCTACGTGCCTCGGCGAGCGCCACGATTCAATATCAACTTGAAACGATAACATTGTTATTACCCCGCGCGCGTCTTCATTATTTTCTGTACCTGTTTACTTTTGGAGTATTTGTTTGTTGCCAAAAATACAAACCATTACATAGTAAATCGGCAATACCTCATGGTGGCATTGACACCGAAACACTAACTATAAATTTCTCAAAAAACTGTTCACTCGTTTTCCAGCACGTGTGGGCAATAACTTTCGAGATTTTCTTGTATTCTTTGTGCGCGGGCGTCGCATGAATCAAGTTACCCGCGTTGCGAGCACGGACTGAGTGGTGAGGCGGTCGCGCTCGCCACTTCCTAAAATGCATTTTGACACTGTGAACGATTACTTTTTATTTTTCGCTGTTCCGTCGGCCGTACGCCCGATAAATTCTACAGTACTTGACCAGGTGTCACGGGCAGCCTCCGCCTGTAGATTGGGTGGCGTTTGCTGTTCACAATTCTGATTTCCACTCTCGCAACTAGATTTCTACTGTGTTGTAATCTTTATAATCCCTACAAATGTATCTTTTCGAAAAACTGTTCTTTCGGTTTCTGTTAAATAGAATAAACACTCGGAAATCTGAAGCCGGCTCACTTTTGAACAATTGGCAGCACAGCAGAACGTTAAAAACGAGGAATGCGAGCGTCAAACTAAAAAAAAGGAACGCTCGAAACGGGACTCGTTCGCTTTTTTGTAAAACTCCCAAACTCCACGTCACAATACAGCTAGAATTTCAACGGTATCTCGACAGACAAATTATACCGGAGGCTGCTGCAAAATAGTTCCGCAAAGGAGTTGAGTCGCCCGCTTTACCCCGTATCAGACTGGAGAGTTCTTTAGCGTTCAGTGTCACTTGAAACTTTGACTGCAACTGACGTCACGGCAAAAGCTACCTAATAGAATAGTCAAACATGCGAGTTAGTCTGTGATCAGTGGAGTACTCGCTATTCCGATACCAAGTATCGGGATTGGGAACTCGGGTTTCCTTCGCTCCGTTGATGCATTGATTTTTTCGTGCTCCCAGTGTTTTCGCATGCCACTGAAGTGAGTTATCTATGCCATCGGCGATTTCAAGTTCTTCTACTGTGCGTATGTACAAGTGGCAACCGAAACAGTCAGTTTGTGACGATGCAATCTTACAATATCTAGCGGGCTTCAGAAACAAGTAGGCTTTCATCAAATTTATTTGTCACTTAAACCTAATCAATTAATTGGTTTACGACATAATGAACTCCTGAAAACTTTAGGCAATATACGCATGTCGGGAGCTTGCGTTATGTAAGAAATATATCGAAAATCGAATGCACCGCTGTCGCATTATTGGCAGTGTTTATTTGCCTGACGTTGAGAAAGCTACAACAAATCCTCTAGATTGGAACGTTAGTTGAGAGTCAAATTATGAATCTCAATATTACAAAGCAAGCATGGCCCAGAAGCCTGGGGGATGGCGGCCAATCGAATATTTATGAGTGAAAATTTTCAGCTGATAAAACTCACAGCCCCTACCTAAGCGGCGTCTCCACGTATTCTATTAACTGCCTTCCAAAACACTTCTCCCTATACTATTTGTATAGGTTACTGGGCCAAGAAAGTAACTCGGTTGTTTGGGCAACAGTTGAACGGTCTTCCTACGTAGATGCTATTATAACTGATGTTTTTTGTTTGGCCCCATTATTCTTCATTGTTAATTTGCGCCGCACCGTAATCTCGATGGCGAATGAGTTGCGAGTTTAAAATTTATTTGATAAGTACCTACAAGTTTATTGTACTTACTCACCCAGTGTATCGGGGCGGAAATGATTCCGGACAATATTTTTGCCTAAATTTCACGCAAATTGCCTTGCGGAATGAAAACAACATTCATCTTTCAGCGTACAAGCAAAACGGCTCACCTTTACTCGAGAACTTTTCGAACTTGTAATATTATTATACTTTTACTTGGCCCTTTGCATTGGAATAACAGTCCATGAACTTTTGGGCATTTGTTATTCTTCATTTCGGCTCATTGAGATGGAATGTAACGTTATAGGCGGCGGTGGAGGCGGATAATATTCTATGTATGTAGTTAATATAAAATATATATTTAAGTACTTACCGTTGTTAGATTTGTGTGTGGTCAACATTTCACTTCTGTAAATATCCCGGATTCAAAAGTACTTATAACATTGTCACATCTGTTATCCCTTGAGGGTATTAGCTAACTGGCTTAGCTATCATTAATAACTACCCACATCTAACCGTAAGGCACCCAAGTGATAGGTGGTGAGGCCATCCCAGCTAATACAATATAAGTAAGGTAATTACCTCAGTCTCTGGCATCTATAGTATACTGTTAATCTAGTAAGGGATTGGTGAACGGTGACCATGAATGATATGTTCCAAGGTATTTTTATCATTAAACATTTTCATACATACTTTATACATTTACATATGTGTGCAGTATGATAACCCGTTAGGGAGGTTTAAGTACAGTAGTGGATGATGTATTATGACAAACTATGACCTTACTCGTAAAAACATTGTGCATAAAATATTGAACCTTATGAAAGTAATTCCGTATGTAATTTTTAATAGCAATTACAGTATACATTTAACAAATTCCACAAATTATACAGTATAGAACTGCTGGAGCGATGAACATACGACGTTTTTCGATAGTCCTTGACTATTTCTATGCAGAGTCTTTCTCCCGACCACTACCCACAAACGAACACCATGTGTTCACTGTAGCCGGGCACCTAGTGTAGCACTCCGTGTAGGCCCCAGTAATTTTGTCAAACGATGCACTAAAACACTCCACATATTTACGAGTATCCCGCAAACATCTGACAAGGACGTTCAACCTGTTATCTTCGGGTAGGGTAATTTGCGCGAGCGTTTGACGTGAATCATAAAAAAAGTTCCACAAATGAAAACAGCCTGGGTACCTAGAATATAGAGCGTTGGGCCGGTACCGCGCCCGTAAACATGGAATTCGTTATTGTCTCATAAGGGGCCGCCAATTTGCATGAGGGGGATATGTACAGTACGTTACCGAGGGCACAGTCTCACTTGCCAATATTCACGTACTGAGTGCCTGCGAAGGAACCACTCGTAATACGGTCACACTTTGACACGTTTGGCTTTAAATTTATTTCTTGGATTCAATACACAGGGCATGCATCGGCGGTTTGAGCATATGGTGAGCATGGATGAAAGTCGATTAACGAAATAATTTATATGGGTTATGTAAGGGGCCGGGTGAGATACATGGACCATATTGCATATTGGGGATATCCTGGTGGAAGATAGCTAGTAAAGTACTCGAAACCGGAGATCATGTATGAAAAGATTTATGAATGCAGATGGCGTTTGATACGCTTGACCTGAATTAGCCAATGAAAGTGAGGTAATTTGTCAAACGAACTTGTAGTGACAATTCACTAACCAATCGTGCTTTTTTGAGTCAAGTGGAAGTAGCGCTATTAGTTCACGAGTTTCTTTCCCATTGGTACTAATTGGCTGCAAGTATTATTCTTGGATCGATGGATACTCCGATGTCATTGTAAAAGAATAGACTTGGTATTCATGTTTTATTAGTAAACATTTTGTAGGAAGATCTTTAAAATGTAGACAGTCTAATTGTTGTCGTTACTGTACTTTATTTGGAGTTAGACTTGGGGTGACGCAATCACAGTCTTTTCCTCTACCGCAATTTTCATAACAGAAAATTTCACATTATTACAATACCTCGACGAACTGGCTTATTATTTGATTCGGCGCGCTAAAGCCGAGGGGCACTTACTTCCTCATCTCTGCTAGGGGCACTCAACCGCGGAGGCCGAAACGCCGCGACGGTTTTTCCTTTGCAATAATCATTTATCGGCAGCGCATTATTGGCGAACGTGCTGTGGTTCTATACGGCCTCGCGCAAACCAAAGAATGCCACCGCGCCCCGAATTGTTGCCCCCCCTTAAACTGCCTCTTTAACATAACGAGATTCTACCGAACTCTTTTATTTCGATTCCGGCGTTTAGTTAAGCTCCGGCAAGGTACCTAAAAACGCTCGCCGGTTGCGAATAGCTGTTTACTGTTTCGAAAACTGGTAGTTTTGTTTCGCGGCAATAAAGGATTCCAATTCGGGACAAAGATAGAGTAGTTACTTTAAAAGCGCTCTAACGGGAAGTGTTATTTATCTTTGGCGCTTTACAATAGAATTTAATTAAGTAAAGTCGTGACATTCCGGTGTCGCGTCGGTATTCCGCGCCAAGTCCTGATAGGGGCGGCGGCGAGGCGGAGCGGCGTGGCGAGGCGGCGGCGCGGCGGCGGCGTGGCGGCGGCGGGGCGACAAATTCACGCTACACGCGCATTCCCGTACTTGCTTTGTCTCATGTTGTTGCGAATGCCACTTAAGAACGTGTGTGTTCGATTTTAGGACTTAAGTTTAAGCATATAGCGCAGTCTGTTGCTTCGGGAACACACACTCAAACTACTTAGTTAATTAGCGCTTACGACTAATATCGCACTGAAGTTTCGTTGAGATTAAACTTTTCGATCTCGCTCCGACTCTTTGTAGTGGGGACGTTACGTGAACGTTTTTGTTTAAACAGAATCGATGTTTTTAAAGAATGAAACTAGTTCACAGAGACAATGTCACATCGTTTGGCTACATAATCCAATTTTCACATTGTGCGCTTTCATGACGGTCAGTGCAAAGTGCTGTGCAAAAAATCTGAAATTTCGTACCCTGCGACGCGATGGATCGAGCGATATCATGTGATAAAGTGCATTCAGTTACGTAATGGATTTTAAAAACCCGGGGGGCTGATTGTAGCTTGTACCGCGGCGTATTGTCACCTATTTTAGTCAGCACTTTTAAAAGGAGTCCCCGATCAATGATGCCGATGAAGAGTCCTTGTCAGAGTCGTAATTGCCTCTATGCTAAAAGAGAGATTTTATTGGTTTTAGCATAGGATTTTACGGTAGTGGTAAATGCGGCGTGTAAAAAAACGTGCTTGCAGTGCACTCTCTGTCACTTGATTACGATCACCTGACTTATCTATTTACTCGCTCTGGGGGAACTTGTTTAAAATATAAATTGTATAATTTTGTTTAGGCCAAAATCAAAGATCCCGAAAGTAATTATGAAAACCGTTGACAGCAGCAAAGACGAATCAGAAGCGATTTCATTACCTGAAACAAAAGAAAAACTCAATTAGGAGATATCTCTTTTGAATAATAGGTCGAACAGCTCGTTTGGATTAAGTGTACTTGAAAGTCTATTAAAGCAGGCGACAAAAACAAACTTCCTCAAGAAAAACAAGTAACTGAGTAAATCCACAAATTGCTTTACATTGCTTTCCGACATCCGAACAAAATACATAATCTCGGGGCTCAAGGCGGGGGGACACTAAAGGACATCTGTTGGTACACAGCGTACATTTCGTGATCCGTACTGTGTTAATGATTATACGCTTGAAAGAGTTCGGCAATGTACTAGATGCGTATAGCTTTAGTAGTCACACGAAGATTTTGCAGCAACTACTTTGAACCATAGTTCAGGGGCGCAAATATCTAGTAAAACCAACTCTTGCGTAGTACAGTGTACTTGATAATTAAAGTAATAAAATACTTGTACATTACCTCGAATAAAATAATATGTGGTATTTGTTTGACATTATCATAATTTTCCTAGGCAGAGTCTGACCCGCCATGGATCTTTTGGCGCGTGAGTGCTGATGACACAGTGTGAATTCCAGCTACTTCTGAATCTGCCCTTTCTTGGCTTATTTCAGGTGCTTTATTAACACCTATATTGTGATGAACGAGCATTACCCATAAAACAAGACGATGGGCTTAAACTGGATGCCAAACTTTTTAGCTACACGTCAAAATATCTTTGTAGCTCTGTATCGATGTATATGGCCATCAACCTTGTTATATTTAGGTAACTTTATTACAGTACTAACGTAGCTTTATCGGTTACGTACATCACAAGTATTTCTTTATAAAATAACATTTTATGACAAAAAAACAAGAGAAAAAAGCAACAAAGACATTCTTAGGCAGAAAACGAAATTATGATATCAAAAAAAAAACATTGTACACCACGTTCTATGGAACGCCAAATATCTGTCGTGAATCAATATAACCTTTATTATACACATATATATTTAACCTTTATAAGGGTATCTTCAACAACCCAGCTCGCGGGGCAGGAACTTATGTTCAACTTTTTTATTATCTCCGAACAGGTCACCAAATCGCCCCTTCGCCTCGCGATCGATCGATCCACCTTCCTTACCAACGACCGACCGATATAGGGAAAAATTCCTCTTTCTCCTTTTAATGCGGTCAACATATTTCATATATAAGTATTTGAATGTGCCCGAGAATCCTTTGTTAGTATTGAGGGGAATTTCTGGAATTATTGGACAAATAAGCCTGTATTGAATTATGCAAAGCACGAGATAAGTATGTGAGTAACTACGCTTCTTGAATCCAGCGCTGGCTTGTGAAATGTTGAAGGTCCTCTTATTATTCACGTACGAGCATAATAAAATAATACTAGCTGCATCTCGCGGTTTTGCTTGACGCTCCTAAGGGTATTCGCCAATATAGCTTCTTAATGATATAGGTCGTAAGTTTGAAGTCATATTAGAACGTTCATACAAACAAATCATTATTTTAGACACTTCAAGATTGTTCGTTCTCGGCGTTATTTTCATAGTTTAATATGGTCAATTCCATGCCGTATAAAATATATTTTCCTAATAAATATAAGAGTAATCAAAATAAAATGTAATAAATCCTAGTGTTTCTGGACGAAGTAACCCGACTAAATCTAAAAGAAAGTTCAGTACTCATAGATATAAATTCACTGAATTTTCCCGTATTCATTTTTATAAATCCGTATTATTTCCTTTATCAATTTATTCCTCTTGGGTTCTACTCATCCATCAATCAAAGGTTGTATTTGTCTATTAGACGCCGACCTCCCCGAGATGCCGCGGTTAGTCCTTTGTGTATTAATCCGCAAAAAGATCATCAATCTAATTAGGTACATCCAAATTTGCACACTACAGCCGAGCCCTTTGGTATAATTATCGATCGTATTAGTATATAGGATTAGGATTTGTCTTGTGTGCAAGTGGGATTCGCAATTATATCGCTCGAGTGGCGATTAATTATCATACTCGGAGGGTCTTGAACTGTAACAACGTGTCATAGTCGCGTTCAGATCCCAAGTGGCAATTACATGTTCGTAGTGTAGTGACGACTGCGTATTAATTGACCGTGGCGATATGCTAGTATCCTCTATGCGAGTATAACCTTTCAACCTGATAGTCCACGCGGGTTCATGCTCACTGCTATCGCCTTGACATAAGCACCATGTAAAGTCTGATTGTGAACATCGTGTTTGGACACACGGAATCCTACAGTACAAGGTTAAACTGGGCTGCGAATGAAGGTAATTGCCAAGTACATAAGATCAGCTTACCCTGGTCGGTGTGACAGATGTTTCTCGTCGTATGTGCGTGCGATCAACCGCGCCTGATTGTGCCAAATTAGCATCTCCCAGTGTTTGCCGAGTCCTAATACAATTACTTTGACCTATAGGTCCCTTTGACCGCTACCCAAATCAGTGAAAACGAAGTATCCTTGCTAGATTGATTCGCAATTTTATCGATTGTTTGCTCAATCGCGCTTCGTGGCGTTCTCGTTTGAAATAAATTCGGGAACCCGCATATGTATATTTGCCTATATACACGTAATTAAGGCTGAGAGGGTTTCCTGTCTCTATGTTTACATTATTATTACCTTAAATGTTATGTAAATTAATTATATTATTTACTTACGTAATAATTTAAGTAGATACATATAATTTATTATTAGTATATTTGTGATCTATGAAGTTCTAGATAAAAAAAACAAATTGAGATATAACGAAATCCAAATATGGTCGTAAGGGAATAACCCTCTAGGATTCAATAATATCTTAAATCCAGTGTCATGATGTTGATTGTTCCGAATGAACTATTCACCAAGGCTACCGATATTCACAAAAGTTGGCATTTATATGTAATTTCGTCCAATTTGAGAGATAAAATAGTTTATATTTCGTGACGTCCACTGCTGGGCACAGACCACCCTGGAGATTATACTAATTTAATATTCATATTAATAGACAAGACAGGACAACGTCTGTTGAGTAAACTAGTAAAAACTAAATCTGGCGGCTAATTTTGACCAGTAGTAACTACGTTAATCGATTGGACAGGGGTCATGAGTTCGATTTCAGATACAGAGTTATGTGAGTATTGGTTGTGTGTTTTATATATACGGCTCCCGCTTTATAAGTATGTATGTATATACAGGTAAATACTTGTAATTGTTACTATTTCATACAGTAACACATTTCTCAAGTTTTTGTTTTTTTTTAATCACTATGAACAAGCGTAAAGTTCAAGAAAATAAATTACAATTTTTTGTCACTCTTTGTACCATCATCAGCCACATGATGTCTTCTACTGAACGAGGGTCTCCTCCAATGATTTCCATGATAATTTGTGAGGAAATGCCAATAATCACAGTAGTGTTGTGGTTTGACTCACAGAAAGCTGACTGCCTGTCCTCTTGAGAGATCTTTCGGTTGCTTCTTACGAACCGCACGACGGAAAAAGTTGGGCTGGCGACATAATTATGTATCATGCTCTTTGTACATTCCATACGCATAATTCAACGCATCATTGACAAAAAAAAACTATTGTAAAAAGAAAAAATAAAAATAATAAATACACTTCACGCCTTTCAATCCCAAAGCGGGGTAAGAAGAGCCACTTGCTGAAAGCAAATGCCCTCGGTTCGCCAAGCGTATTTATCCAAACGTGACGGCGGTGAGCCCATCGCCGTTATAGGGTTCACACACCTTGTGGTTTGCGGGTTTCATCACGATGTTGTCCTTCACCGTACGAGTGTTGCGTTGCGTACATAGGCTCTGAAAAAGAGTCCCATTGGTACACGTCCAGTAGCCGGACTCGAACCCGGGACCTCCCGGTTACAAGTCAAGTATCCGACCAACTGAACCACAGACGCCGCCAAAACGAAACGCCGGTAAAAAGAAACCATGTCAATATTAAATATTTTTACCCTACACCTGCACACATTTTTGTATATTCACAAGACATTGTAGTTTAGCTTCAGTGGACCGTAGATACAGTGCTTCTGTAAAATAAATATAACAATGTACTTTTATAAAGTATGTCAACTACATACGTTACGTACGAAATTTTCGAATTTCCGCAACATTCTCTATCCAAGACTTCATAACCCATCGGATATGACTTCAGGGCATTTGCTTATACACTGTCTATATAAATCTGGATATTGTCCGGTCAGATTTGAACAATCAAAGTCCGCAAGCCGAGAACATCTGGCCCGCCTCGCCCGAGGCGCAGTGATCGGCTTTGAGCAAAGTAAACCAAATAGTGTAATTCCAAAGGTTTGGGGATCACTTCTAGCTAAGACTAATTAATATGCACTCAATTATGACTGACGCTTGGATTTACGAAATCTAATATATAAAATTCTCGTGTCACAGTTTTCGTTGCCATACTCCTCCGAAACGGCTTTACCGATTTTGACCAAATTTTATATGCGTATTCAGTAGGTCTGAGAATCGGCTACTATCTTTTTTTTATCCACCTGCCAGTTGTATTTCTCCCAATACACGGGGTACAAAGGCAACTTATTATGGCAAAACAAATGTTTGCCGGGACAGCTAGTAGTTTATATAAAACTTTAATACATTTTCGTAAATCTTTGGTCGTAGTAGCGACTTTAGTTATTCGTGAATTATTTTTTTTGACAAATTCAACAAATTAACGTTTTTGACAGTATCTTTGTTGTTTACGGCATTTTAAACGTCCGATTTGGAAGATGTGTATGTATTTACCTAACCAGTAGGCGAACAGCTATTAAAATAAATATTTGGCCAGTAAATTGCCTCCGGTTGGCTCACATATTAGTTGTAAATGAAGTCCACTAGTTGATTAATATAATGTGTCAACAAAACATGTCGTAAAAGATGGCGTAGAGGTAATCTCAAGATTATTTTAGTGAGTCAATAAAGTACTTACGTGAGGTAGAATTGGGGCGATAGGTAAGAAAGTGCCTTTATCATAATATTTCAATACAAAATAATGATTAAAGTATCCTATAAGATAAGTACATAAAAAAATATACATCATATATCTACTATTTATCAAACAATATTTAAAAAATCCAGTGAGTAAATGAACAGATCCTTTGACTAGTCGGTACATTTTCCCTCAATGAAACCAATCCACTGATTCCAGATACAGCTCTATCTTTTTTTTCGTTCAGGACACACCCGATGTCCGTTTAAAAACCTAAGACCGCGGTATCATTTGCGCCACAGCCTTTTGTGTTCAGAAGCTAGCATGTAATGCTCCCATTACGCCGACCGGCCGTCCACAGTCACAGACCAACAGTTAAATCCCCCAACATCTTACCGTAGGTCAAGGTACGTAGACTCTCGTGTTGTATGGAGTGAGCTAACTGTGTTATGCTGCATGTGGCCGGTGTGCTACAATTTGACGCAAGCCGCGTCCACAACGCCCTCGCGCCACCACCACAGTCGTTCACGCCCCAGGTGCAACCAATACCGCCGATGTAATTAGAAGTAAAAGGACTCCACCCTTTCAATTTGCCAGCAACATTCTAACAAAGAAACGTTACTTAATGGAATCATTGTGAACGTAATAGACTGTTGTAGTTGGTTCAGTCGGACAGACTAAGTTATTGGCTGAATTAGAAACGTAGACTCATCACTGTCGGCACGCCACACTGGCTAACTTAATGTTAACTGACACTAAATATGGATGACACAGTAGGAAACGAAACAAGGTCAAAGTGGTTACCACTAAGCGGACTACAATTTTCATATAATTGGGTTACAAATAAAACGCTACGAAAAAAACGTAGCAATGTCTACGCCGTAGTCGTTGTCTACGCAGTGTAGTAAATGTACACAACACGCCATTAATAATATTAAAGCATTTAACACATCAGAACAATGTCTACTGCAGTTGATTTTAAACTGTAGCAACCCGTAATAAGGTGAAAAGCTCATTATATAAATTTCCGCCCTCGTGATATTCAAAAAGATTAATATTGATTGCTTAAAAGCGACCGCAACTGATAATAGTGATGTATTGGGTAAAAACGAGATAGCTATGCAGGCTCAGCAAAGCCCCGAAAAGCTTACAGTGCCCCGCCCCCCGGAAGCGGCCTTATGTCAGACATAGAGCTATCACTCGATTCCCGCAGCCACACTGCTGCACAAAAGGTCTGTACAGTCATCGCCAGTAATACGAAACAATGCCAGCCGACTTGACCTGTTGTTTCATTATAAATGTACGATGAAACGGCTCACGTCACTCCAACCATTTATATGGCGGTTTCACTAGACTAATGCCTGAAAACGAATCGACCGCGGGACAAGTTCATTGTGACTGAGCTATAAATAAGCATTTGCCTGCGGAACCCTGACGGCCTTTAGTACTGTCGTAGCAACTCCAGTGACACAGAGTGAATACTTAGAGAACTTCATTTTGTATACATTGCTGTTTCTCAAACGGTCCATAGTAGGGTTGGTCGGCGTGAGTTGTCTGTGGACGTCGACTGTAGAATTAAGATCGCAGGAACCTGCCCATTTGATATATTAAATGTATGGATAGTGAGTAAATTAATTTCTGTGTATTTTACTTGTCACTGATTATTATTTATTTGCAGCTCGGAAATGTTCTCCTGCTTTTGCGTTACATTATTTTCTACTTAAACAAATATGCAGGTATGAACTTTAATATTGTACCCATAACATTTAAATTGGAATTGTAACAGTTAATTGAAAACGCTTATTTATTCTGTAAGTACTGTGTCTGTAAGTATAAATGTATAAAATAATTTTATTGATAACAGCACTATATCACAGAGTACTTTCAATAAACTTTAATACACCTGATTATCAGTATTGATTTATTGTGAGAAAATACTGAGGTTAAGGTTATTATTTTTTTTTCAACACAAGGACCAAAAGACTAGCAAATTAATATGCGGGATATATAGTTAACTATCTGACCCGGCAAACATTGTTTTACTAATATAGGTTTTTTTTTCAACTAATCCGTATGTCCGTCCTCAGGCTGTTAACTCTTTATAAATATACAAGCTGACCCGGCAAACGTTGTTTTACCAATATACGTTAATAACAGTGTTTCTCTACTATTATATGCATGTATTATACATATAAACCTTCCTCAAAAATCATTCTATCCATTACAGAAAACCGCATCAACATCCGTTACCTAGTTTTATAGAAGAAGACAAACAAACAGACAGACAGCGGAAAGCGACTTTGTTTTATACTATGTATTGATATTTAATTCAAATCGGTTCAGTAGTTTTGAGGTGAAAGCGAGACAGACAGGCATTTACTTTCACATTTATAATATTAGTATCGTTTAATTTATTAGGGGATAGATAGACCGGACGCCTACAATGACCGATAACCTTTCTATTTATCCGTCTAAATCCCAACTATTAGGCTAAAAGTGATTTAGAAGGCCAAATGCCCCCAAAGGTTGTGTTCTTCTCGTTAGGGATAATAGTAGCTATCTAAGTAAATCACCCGATGATTGTACAGTGGAATACTGTAAGAAAATTAAAAAACAAGCTCATTACATAGTATAAAACAATGTCACCTCCTACTGTCTGTCCCTATGTTTTTGTGTGTCTGTCACGAAGTTTGATGCAGTTTTCTTTGATAAAGAGAGTGACGAGTTTTATAACGTATATAATGGCAAATAATATTTTGTTAGTAATGTATATTAGCAAACAACGTTTGTACAGTGCGCAGGTTATTTATAAATATAATCATTTTACGTCCTAGCGTCCAAAACCGGAGTAGTCAGAGGCATTTACTAAGAAAAGATCCACGGTCCACCGTCGCCATTATAGGGTTCAAATACCTTGTGTTATGTGGTTTACATCACTTTGTGTGAATATTGCGTAGTGTACATAGGCTCTGAAATTGAAATCCATTGGTACACGTCTAGAAAAGCACGTTTCAAACACACAACATCCCATTGCAAGATCGAAGATCAAGAGTCCGCTAGTTCCCAAGGACCACTAGACCACAGGCATTTTTCATACAGCTTATTATTTAACAAGATGGCAATGAAAGGATTTTTTAAAGAAAAACGATCCTTTTGCTTTTATTGTCTAAGAAAATTACTTCGTTGCGTTGTTTCGGTAAACAAGCTACTGCTGCTGCAAGCTGTAGCCAGCTACCTTTATGTTTACCTATATACATAGACGTTGCTTTGGTCCTATAGGTAGCTGGCTATAGCACGGGAAAGAATAGAATTTGGAAGCTGACTATGTGCTAATTACCTACAGAAATATGTATTATAT